>PVIC010019303.1:0-30696 GCA_004025085.1 Thryonomys swinderianus | reverse complement strand
AAAATGAGCAAAGTGAGGAAGCTCTGTGGTTTAAGACTGGCTGTCAGAAAAGCAACCCAGAGCCCCAGTGTTTACAGAGATGCCTGCACCCTTACACACAGAGTTACCAAAGGCTTCTTCACCTCAGACCCATGCCACTCTTGCCACCTGTCTCAGTGACCAGCGACTACTGTTTAAAAAGTGCTCGACTAATCCTTTTCACCTTTACAGACTTCTTCTATATCACTCACCTTACAACCCATTGCTTGTGGCTGTTCACTCCAATTCTCTGCTCTTCAGATATAAACACCATCATCCTCTGGAGAATCTCTTTTTGGTGGTTTTCAAATTTAGGCAACGACATTCCTCCAACAGTTCAATAATCACACAGACTGCAAAGACAGAGCATTTCAGGAATGGACAGATACACAGAGAAAGTAAACCGAGAGGCCTCTGTGCTGAAGGAGAATGGGGCAGCACAGCCCGGCCAGCTCCGCTGCAGCCACTGCTGCACCCAGCAGGATGGGGACACAGCGGCCTCCAACTGTGATGACAGACCAGAGATGGAAATAAAGGCCTGCTCTGTGATGGAGAATTTGATTCCAAACCCATGTCATGGAGGCTAAGGGGCAGCTGATGAGCAAGAGGAAGCAAGGGGAGGCCCTGGCCTGGAGTGGGGGCCTGGGCAACTCAGGGGTGTTGTGTGGTGCTCCTCCCACTGCCTCTGGGCAGGTCGCCTGCATGATAAATCACACTCCACACATCCATCTGTTGGCTTAATGCCACAAGAGGAGCAGAACTCACTTTGTCCACACCCTGAGCCGACAGTGATCCTAAGACCCAGCCTTCTCTGAGGCCAAGGGGTCAGGCTGGTGGCTACTTGCTGCCAGGTCTCTTGTGGCTTTGTCGTGGACACTCTCAGTCCCTCCAGATCCACACTGTCCCTGCATGCACCCTGCCACACACCCGTAGCTTTGGCCTGGGTCCCAGGGCCGTCCACCTGGAGGAAGTTGGGACAGTGTCCCCTTGGGCCTTAGCAGAAGAGCAGCCCCTCGTACATTCCCTGTTATTGCATGTGGCACACACAGCTACAGAAACGTGCAGCTCGGAACCAGCAGAGACCACAGGAGAGCAGCCCGGGCCTACCTGAACCAGCTGTGCCCACTGCCTCTTGCTGCTCCAGTGTCATCTGAGTGTGCTTGTTCTTCACAGAGGCAGCACTCTGCTCTGAATGCTTGCCTGTGACCTCACTGTTTCTGGAGTCTGACTCTCACCCATGGCAGCCCTGCTCAGAGGTGGAAGTGCACCAAGTGCTCCTGCCCCAGACTTGCCCACGGTCAGCGTCAGTGTCCAAGAAGAGGCTGCAGAAACTGCTCGAGAAGGGCTCGAGAAGGAACACAGCTGTTCATCTTTCCTTTGAGAGTTTCTGTCATCAAAACTGCTCTGGCCAGGCATGGTGGCTCATACCACCATCTCAACACTCGGGAGGCAGAGGCAAGAGGACTGCTGAGTTTGCCTGGGCTCCATAGTGAGCTCAGGACCAGCCTGAACTACAAAGTGAGACCCTGTCTCAAAAAAAAAAAAAAAAAAAAAAGGATTGCTCTGCTTCTGCTGCTCCTTTTCACCAGGATCCTGCTCTTTTTAAGTGTCAAGTACCCACATTTCCTTTTCCATGTACACTGTCATTATAAAGATCAGTTCCAATGACTGTCACTTCCAGTATTGTGAATGACATAAACCCCACAGTTCCTCACTTCCCACTAACAGTGTGGAGGTTCTGTGACTTGTTCTCCAGGGCCAGTGCCTTTGAGTTCCCAATTCCCCCACCTCTTCTTTCTCCACCAATTTCTTTAAGTCACCTTAATATTTGCAAAGTTCAGAGCAGGAACAAAAGTGGATATTTACCTACCATATTTGGATAAATTGCTAAATAAAATGGTTTTTTTCTTTTGTTTTGATAAAAACACCTTCCTAAAGACCAGAAAGGCCAAGTTTTAGTTTAGATTTCTCTCCATAATTCTAGAAATAGGAATAAGGTCACATCCATATATAAAACTCAGTACTTTTCTATTTCACCAACTAATCTGATTTAAACATTACTATACTAGAAAATAATCCTGAGTATGATTTTTCAAGATGCTCATAAGCTCCAAAATAAGCCTCAGTTAAAATGGTCAGCCAGCCAGACATACTGAGTATTTTGGTGCAACACACAATGGGCATATTGAACTGTGCAATAATAATAATATTATATATGGTTAAATCTAAATAAATGTTATTCATATTAATGCTTAAAATAAATGACAATGCAAGTAATGATTAAGTATTCATAAAAATCCAATGCAATTGCCTTTGAGGGGAAGTAAATGCTTATGGAAACAGATGAGCTCAAGACTTACTGCCGAATAACCAACTGGAGTGCGGATGCAGTGCAGGAATGACATGCACACTGTATAACAAGTGGGTGTGGTTGCACATAATAAGGGTCTTCATAATTCAGTACTTCATTGGTTGTCATGAGTATGGTTAATCCACTTGTGAAATAAAGTAATGTTTTCTGAATTTTTGTGTTTGGAATTTTTCATAGTTTTTGTGTCACTCTTAATTGTCATCATTTTTATTGCCACTCCTATTTCATAAGTGTTCAATTAATACTTGATTTAATGGAAATTTGGTGAAGCTGGGCCTGCAAGAGATCACACACAAAGAATTCATTGGATAAAATCACTGACTGCTATGTTATCAATACAACAAGACAGGCTACATGGACTGGAAATGCTCAGTTAAGGAAAGTTCTATTACAAGACACAAGAGATTGAGACCAATGGTTCTACAAGAATGGAGGAGCAAGAAATCCAGTGTACAACTTGGGATTTGGATAGTTAGGATGCTCCAGAAGAAGATGACGTGACTATATTTGAATGTGTAAATTTTTTTTAACATGCATACATAAATGTAGGTTGTTGTACATGAAGAAATGAGATAGCCCCTGACAATAACCCTACTATGTCTTTTGGAGCAAAAATTTATATAAGACCTGGTCTTATTTTGGGGCAAATATGGTATATATGTCTCAGAGCAGCACACAAAGCTATAGCTAAGTGGCACAGCATTCACTAATACATGCAAAGGCCTGAGTTCAAAGTCAGGACCACACATATGCACATACACAGACAGAGCAAAGAAAAGAAAACACACATTACCTCACAACTATACACACTGTTTATGTTGTTTGTATTAGTTAAAACACTTTACTCAGGGAACACTCCAAGATGGGAGGGTCATCAGATGAGCTCAGGCAGCACCCATCGTGAGTAGAAGACACAGCCCTGTGACAGTGTTCACAGTTACTGACAGTCTGGGGCATTCAAGGTGAATCATGAAGAAAGATCAGACATTCCTCAGCATCATTTCCATGGCTATAGAGCAAATCTAAATGTATCCATGGGTAAAAGTCAGACAATCTTCTCTTGGGGTCTGGGGGATGGGTTCCAAAAACCCCTCTAGCATCAGAATCTGTGAGTGCTCAGTCCTGTGACACATGGTGCAGCACTTCCATGGGACCTCGCCACACCTCCTTGTGCTTCATGTTGCCCAATCCCTTAGTATCCCTAGTGTGTCACAAATGCTGTTGGTGCCCGAGCCATACACACACACATTCAGCACAGAAACAGTGTTTCCCCCAAACATTATGGATCCATGTTTGTTTAAGGTGTCAGACACAGAACCTGAGAATACAGGGGCTGCTGTCCATCTTAAAGTAAAATTTCTTTCCTTCATTTTTATTAATTTTATTGGTACTATTAATATATATAATAATCACATACATCGTAGGCAATTTGTACCTGTATGTGATATATCGTTATTCCTCTTTATTTTCCCCATTCCTCTGCCCTTTCATCAACTCTTCTTCCTCTCCTTATTTTACAAAGCTTTGTTTCTATTTTATCTTTCTTTTCTTATTTATTTTCTTTTTTGTGTCTCCTTTTCCCTGTCTCCCCCACTCTTACTTCCTTTTCTTTCTGAACAATCTCTTCCTATTATACAATACCAATCATAGTTTGGTCCTTATTTACACTTTCAGTTTCTCACACCAGCAAGACAATGCAATATTTACACATTTCATTTAAGAGCATGGTCTCCAGGTATATTCATTTAGCTATAAATGTCTTGTTTATCCTTCTTTATGGCTCAGTAGTACTCCATTATATTAAAAAACACATCATTCTTATCTGTTTATGAGTTGATGGCATTTGGGTTGTTTTCAAGAGTTACCTGTTATAAATTGTGCTGCTATAAACATGGGTGCACATATGTCACTGTGGTTTGATGCTTTCAATTCTTTCAGGAAGACACCCAGAAGGAGAGTAGCTGGGTCAATGAAACATCTAATCCTAGTTTTTTGAGGAATCTGCACACTGATCTCCCCAGTGCTGACACCAATCTACGTTCCCATCAACAATGGAGAAAGGTTCCTTTTGCCCCACAGCCCCTCCAGAATTTGTTATTAGCTGATTTCTTGATAAAAATCCATTCTTTCCAGAGTGAGATGGAATCTCAGGGAAGTTTCCCCTGAGGCTTTTGAGGACACTTTGTGTCGATGTTGATTATGGCTAAAGGATGTCAGGCTTGCAGTCATGTCTCAGACTCCTGCATGAAGATCACAGCAAACCCCAGGAACCAGGACTGTGCACTGTGAAGACCTCGGCTTGTTCTCAGGTTTAACTTTTTTTTTTATTGAATTCTTTATTGGTAAAATTTACATACATCTCACAATCGCACGTAACATTGGGGAATTTGTACCAATATATGACACCAGTCAATTCTCATTTTTACCCATATCCCCACCTATTTACACCTCCCCACCCCCTATATAATGCTCTTTTATTTTCTTTCAGAATCATATTTATTCCTTCCCCTCATTACATCCCCACACCAAATTTCCCTTGGAAATTTCCCAATCTACAAAGACCATCATACTTTGCTATGAGCACCTGTAGATGCAAATGAGCTCAGGTTTAACTTTTGACAGAAGTACAATAGTTAGTCCTTCAAACAACTAGTGATAGCCTGGGCTATTTCACATCCATCCTGTTAGCTCCTCCCCTGATGCTGAGGTGGGCACTGGCTTTATCCACTCTTGTGTCCTAACAAAAGAAGGCTTAGAGCAGTTAAATTTTAGTGACGAAGCTGCAGCTTTAATCCAGTTTGACAGCAGAGTCTTGTTTCTCCTCAACAATGTGGTAGTTTATGCTATGATTTTGAAAGTATAATTAATGTTACCCCTCTCTCCAGGCTTTAGGCCTTTTTAAAATGTATTTGACTCTTTTTTCCTTGGTCTGTGTAGCAAAAGTGTTGATGATTTCATTTTACATTTTTTTCATTCTCAACTAGCAGATATTTGTCTTTATAAAACTTCAAACCAAAAGGAGCTTTTTGATTACTTGTAGTGAGAACTTTAACTTCTTGAATATAATTATTGTGTGGAAAGATGAAATTCATTGAACTTTTCAAGATTCAGACATAATAGGAGGTATTCTTGGTTGCTTCCTATAGTACTGCAGAAGTGTTTACTACTACTGAACATATACTGACAGTCCCCTCATTTGTGAGCTTACAGGGCTGGGTGTTTTGTCATGAATATAATCTGCTAAGATCGAGAGTATGGTGAGAATAATAATGATAAAAAAAACCCAAGAATCCATTTTCTTGATCTTCTTACCCATGCAGGCACAGTCATTTAAAGGTCACTGTTTAGTAGTAAGCAATAGACCCTGATAGGCCAATGTGCTTAGCAACCTAGAACAGTTAGCAACTATTTTATTTCTCTAATGAGAGGAGAGCATATTTTTGGCACTATGGGTGGTCTGAAATCTTTGAAAGTCTGTTTGAATTCAGATCTTCACTTTTTATTTTTTTGAGACAGGGTTTCGCTTTGTAGTTCAGGCTGATCCTGAGTTCACTATGTAGCCCAGGCAAGCCTCCAACTGAGCAATCTTCCTGTCTCTGCCTCCCAAGTGTTGGGATGACAGGTGTGAGCCACCGTGCCCGGCACTGTGGTATGTGGTATTGATTGCTGGTGGGTGTGAGTTACCACACCCAGCATTGTATGTGGTTACCGGGGATCGAACTCAGGACCTTGCACTTGCGAGGCAGGCGCCAGAACCACTGAGCTAAATCTCCGGCCCACATCTTCACTTTTTTTTTTTTTTTTTTTGAGACACAGTCTTGCTTTGTAGTTCAGACTGGCCCTGAGCTCACTATGTAGCCCAGGCAAGCCTTGAACTCAGCAATCTCTTGTCTCTGCCTCCTGAGTGCTGGGATTACAGGCGTGAGCCACCACGCCTGGCACTGTTCTTCACTTTTTTTTGACTATGTATTTGTGGACCAAAGAGCTCATCCTTTTCAACATTAATTACCTTGTTCTTGAAATGTGAGGCATGGAGTAAGATTATTCACATAAAGATCCTGATGCACAGAAAGGCTGAGCCTTAATTTCTGATTTGTAGGTTAGGGGTAACTTAGTAGCCAACACTGGGGCACTGTGAAGGGCTTGACACCCACTGCTGCATAGCAAACCCACCGGAACCTAGTGGCATGGGTATGTGGCAGCTGTAGTGCCCTTAGGGGTGTGGCTTGGGAGTTTGGAAGAAGCACAAGGGACAAAGTTAGCTGGGGTGGATGGTTCTGTAATCGCTATGCTCACAAGCTTGCTCCTACATGTAGTTGCTCACAGGGTGGGCTCAGTGACCACTTCTTCCCCAGTCCACAAGTGGCCGTTCTGTGGTCTCTGGAATGGGGCTTGTCTTCCTAGAGGGGTCAGCCCAGCAGGCAGTGTTCAGATACCACAAGATTGATGTTGTGGCTCTTCTTGAGAGCCAGCTTCAGAAACATGGGGCATCCCTGCCACCACTGTCTCTGCCACAAGTCAGTCCATGAGGCAAGTTCAGTTCAGGGATTAGGTTGCTCTGCCTGACTGCATGTTGGCATCCCGCACCCTGCAGGATGGGCAAACATCACAACCATCTGTGCAAAAATATGGTGGACTGCACTGGTGTGTTACTCACACGGCATAGTGCAGATACGCAGTAAGAACTCAGGAAGGGCCAGCCAAGGTGCTGTTCATGTTATCACACTCATCTCGTCCCAGCGAAATACGGATCCTGCTTTTACGTATCTTGTACCTTAATGCAGTAAAATGCTTACCAAGGCAACACATTCAATTGTGTGTTGAGAAGTCCTGTAATAATTCTCCTGGGCCTCAGAGGAGAGGGAGTTAGTTGGTTCTCACTGTGAGTGTAAGGAAAGATTTCCATTCATGCAGCAGCTTCCTCTCCTGCAGCAGGGCAAATTCCCCCTCCTGGGCTCTGTGGACCACAGGGAAGGTCCCAGAGAATTTGCTGCTCCCATCTTGAACATTGAATCTTCTTCACCTTTTAGAGCCATCACGTTGAGACTTTAAACGGCCAGAAAAGGGCCCAACCAAGTTGTCCCAGAGATCCCTTAGCAATGAGAGTTACCCACTGGACATCCTTGCTTCTCTGGCCAGTAACAGAACCTGCTCTAAATCTAGAGTCAATAACATATCTATCATGTTCACTCAGAGAAGAAGCATGTAACTGGAGAGGCCACTGGGAATGGAGCAGCATCCTCTTGGGGCTGGGAGGGGAGTCAGCAGGAGGTTCTAGGGGAGACTGTGGGAAGAAAGAGTCTGAAAGAGTCTTCATGTCTTTACCTTTCTTGTGGTTTTGTGGTTTGGGGTGTTTTGGATACTTAATAGATCATCTTCCCATGATCTAAATAAACTCCCCCAGGGAGGGCACTGTGCTCTTGTGGTTTCATATTGCCAGATGCACATTGGACCCTCAATAAATGTTTAAGACATAAAGAAAATTCATTTTCTTGTCCAGAGACATACTCTATCTTCTCTTTTACACTACAGTATTTAATAAGATCTTGCCATCCTAGTTTCCAAATCAATACATCTTATCATACAAATTTTGGGGAAATAACCAGTAAACCAAATGTCATTTTTAATCTCTCTCTTTCTCTTTCCCTCTCTCCTTTCTTCCTCTCCTCTCCTGTTTCTAGTTTATTAGGAAAGGAAGTGGTAGGAGACTGATGGTAACATAGCCTCATCTAGATTTTCTTAACAGAACAGACACCTGGCAGCATTTTTCATAAAGTTACAGTTTTCAGGAATGAACTGGAAAGAAGTAGTCCACCTCTACAAACTCTTTTCTTACCCTTGAAGAGAATAATCACTTTCTTTTCCCCTAAGCATCCTAGCAGGAGTTTCCGATGACTAAGGTGATGAAGAATTTGTACAAATGCCATTAAGAACATCTTCTGGGGTGTTTCCATAATCTTCCCACAGAGTTTGCTGGAGGAGGAAAGGAAAAGCTCTCTGTACCAGGGCTGGAGTTACATGTCAGATATTCTGTGGGAGGTTGGAATGGGGAGTGCTTGTGTCGTCTTTAATATATGCCGTCCCCAGGAACTCCAAGATGGCACCCCAGGGTCCTGGTGTTCCAAAAGCCTTCCACTGAAGTTCGCCAGTGTGTGGAATTTATTACACATTCTGGAGCTCACTAAAGATATAAGTTGCTTTCTGGACAATTTCATTTTTATGCTACCTAGAGGCACACTGATGCCTAATTTGAAGTTAATCTGTGTTGGGTAATGTTGTTTTCCATGTAGATTTTATCGTCCTGGGTTGTCCTGGAGGGGCTTTAATGGGAAGGTGGCTGTTGGTGCTGAGGTGGATGTGTCCCCCGAGTGCACACTGTCCTCAGAGCCAACAGAGATGCCAAAGAACAGTTTAGTTGCATTCCACTTTTCTGTGGGATCACACATAATGGTTGGGAATATTTATGTTTCATGTCCAAATTTTATGAGGCATTAGCAGAATAAGGGGTGGCCAGGAGAAAGAACAAATTTTTCTAACAGAGGTGGTCATAAAGCAGTCATGTACAGCTATTGCCTGGTGTATATAATTTTTCAGACTGTTCCAAAAGTCTGTCCTCCAGGATATCTTATTCTACTTCACTGAATATCATTTCAAATATTGATATACTTCAGTGCCTTGTCAAAAAGTAGATGATCCTATACTGAAGAAAGGATTTTGGCAAAATCTCTCCTGAATTTAGTGTTGGTTTGATACTTGCCTTATCTTCACACTTTTGTTATGGTAGGGATCCTACTTTGTAAGATTTTTATCTAAATAATTATAATTTTATAAGTTAATTACTGATTGTAATAATATGCTTCCTGTTGCTGTGATGAGTACCTGAGATAAATTACAGGAACAAAGGTTTATTTTATCTCATTATTTAAGAGGTTCCAGCCCATGACAGGCTGATTCTATAGCAGAAGCTGTGCTGCACAAGGACCTGGTGGCACAAAACTGCTCACCTCATAGCAGCCAGGAAGCAGGGACAGAGAAACCAGAGGACCATGCTGCCTCTTCCTTCTGCTTCACTCCACGCAGGCCCTGGTCTACTGAATGGAGATCCCCACAGCCATGTGGGTCTCCTGCTTCAGTTTGCTGTCCCTACAGACACTTCCAGAAGTGGGCTTTACCAGCTTCATAGGCATCTCTCAATGCAATTGAGATTGACAACACAATTATTTTAATTAATTTTTTAATTAAAATTTAATCTGTGCTTTGATGAACCAAAAATATCGTCTTCAAAAAACAGTTGACTGGGGGCCGGAGGGTTAGCTCAGTGGTTCTGGTGCCTGCCTCGCAAGTGCAAGGACCTGAGTTCGATCCCCGGTAACCACATATAACCACCCACCAACAATCAACACCGCAAACCACAATGCCGGACATGGTGGCTCACGCCTGTAATCCCAGCACTTGGGAGGCAGAGACAGGAAGATTGCTGAGTTCGCAGCGGCTTGCCTGGGCACCATAGTGAGCTCAAGGCCAGCCTGAACTACAAAGCGAGACCCTGTCTCCAAAAAGCAAAAACAAAACAAAACAAAACAAAAAAAAAACAGTTGACTGTAGCCGGGCATGGTGGCTCACGCCTGTAATCCCAGCACTCAGGAGGCAGAGACAGGAGGATTGCTGAGTTCCAGGCTTGCCTGGGCTACATAGTGAGCTCAGGGCCAGCCTGAACTACAAAGCGAGACCCTGTCTCCAAAAACCAACAAACAAACAAACAAACAAAAAACAGTTGACTGAGGTTTGAACTTTCTGAAAGGTCTGGTGAGCATCTGGGTGAACTTATCTCCTCCTAAAATGATGTGCGATGGGCAACACCATGAACACAAGCAGAGCCTAAAACTGTGGCTGTAGCTCAAAACTGTGCTTCTTACGGAAACTTTAGATCTTGCTAAGAGAGTGAAGTCATAGCTCAGTTTGGTATTTTACTCAGTAGTGTCATTTTAACTTGAGTTTTTGTCATCTGTCACCCTTTACTCTGTACACTGGCCCAGGGTTTCACAAGAAAGCCAGTAGTTTCACAAGAAAGGGAAGGTTCATAAATGCACCATCCATGGGGAGCCAGCAAGCTTTTGTCCATGTCTGAAGCTCCCTGGGAGGTCACATTTGCAGTAAGTGACTTAACTCAGAGCCCAGCGCCTGCAGAGAAAACTGAGTGTTACCTGAAAAACAGCACATCACTGTCAACGTCTCAGATTTCTGAGACTATCATATAATTTAGTATAAGCTAGAGCTGGGTGTTGATTTAAGAGAGAATCCTAGAAAGTCAGGTTGAGGCAGAAGAATCATGAATGAACTGGAGGCCAACATGGACTACATTGCAAGATGGAAGGAGGGGGAGAGAATGGAAGCTAAGCTGTTTTATAAACTGCCTGAAACTTGGGCACGCCTCCTCACACAGACAGCCTTGGTAACTGGTGGAGACCTCTCAGCAAGGCACTTACCAGTCACTGCCTGTCCACTAGCATACTTTAAGGCAAATGGGACCTCCTGGAAGCAGTGCTAAGAAATTAAAGCAAGGATAGACACAATCAGCTGGGGGAGTCGCCCTCCACATTGCATGAAAGGCAGCGCTGGCCCAGGAAAATCACTATGCACACAAGAGACAACGAAAAAGAGAACAACAAAGCAAACTCCAAGTACCAGGCTGAACCAGTCACGCTATGGGGTTGGGAGGATAGGAACTTGGTACCAGAATTGTTACCATATATTAAATAAAATGTCTACTTATCAACAAAATATTTTATAACTCATACAAAAAAGGATGTGTCATGTACACAAAAATAGCAGCCAAAAAAGAGAGAGAAATCCCCAGAGGTTTGATAAACAACAGCTTTAAAACAACAATTTTAAATAATTTCAAAGAATTAAGCTATGTCTAAAGAATTAAAGAAAAACATGATAATAATGTCTCTAACAGAAAGAAAATATCAACAGATAACAGAAATTATTTTTGAAATCCAGAAATTACAGGTTGAAGAATACAGTAACGGAAAAAGGAAATGAACTACAGAGCTGCAATGAATGATTTGTGCAGGACAATAGACAAATAAATCTGGAAACTGACATTAGTGAATAGAGGTTACCAAGTCTGCAGGGCAGGAAGAGCAGAAAGTAAATACAAAGAAACAGAAACAGCTCAGGGGCCTATAAAAGCATGAATAATAAGAGGCTTTGAAGGAGAGAAATGGATAAGAAAAAAATATTTGAGGGCCAAAGGGTTAGCTCAGTGGTCCCAGCGCCTGCCTTGCAAGCGCAAGGTCCTGAGTTTGAGACCCGGTAACCACATATAATGCTGGGCGTGGAGACTCACACCCACCAACAATCAACACCGCATACCACAATGCTGGGCGTGGTGGCTCACGCCTGTCATCCCAGCACTCGGGAGGCAGAGGCAGGAGGATTGCTGAGTTCACAGCAGCTTGCCTGGGCTACATAGTGAGCTCAGGGCCAGCCTGAACTACAAAAGCGAGACCCTGTCTCAAAAAAAAAAAAAAAAATTGAAGGAATAAGTATAGTACCTCCCAAATGTAATGAAAAATATCAAGTTTATACATTAGAGTCTCAGTGACCTCCATGCAGAGTAGATGAACTAAGAGCCACAGAGACCAGCGATGGTGAACCTTTCAGAAACAAGTGCCCAAACTGCAACCTCCTAACCCACTTAGGTATCGCAAAGTGTCCACACTGCAATTAAACCTGAATATTCCACACTGGGCTACTGAGTTGATGCTGAGGTGACTTGGCTTGAGTGCTGATAGAGAGGGTCCTGTATGCCCACTGTGCCACACATGCCATAGACTTGCAACCCCTGATATAAAATCATAAAGAAATTGATAAATATTGATAGGTACGGTGGCACACACCTGTAATCCCAGCACGTGAGGGCCTGAAGCAGGAGGGGTACTCGCTTCAGAACCTGTCTGCCAGAGGTCTGAGGGATTCAGGCTGGAGTGAAGCAAGGTGACATGCAAACTCTCCTGCCTCCTGCAAGGAGATAAAGGACCACTAACCACAGGGCCAGTGCACACGGCAGGACAGTAAGCCTCGAAGAGTCATCCTTTTCCTGTTAGTTTAAAAAGACAACTGCACAGAGTAATACTTTTAAATGTCTATATTCATGGGCTTACAATGTATACAGATATAATTTTGTTTTGGTGGTATTGGGGATCAAATCTGGGCCCTTGTGCGTCCAAGGTTGGTGCGGTACCACTTGAGCTAAGTCCCCAGACCTAAAGATGTAATTTCTATGAAAATAACAGAAGACAGGGAAATAGATGATTGTTACAGAAAAAAAGGATAAATTTCCTAATCTATTCTATGTTACCAAAACCAAAGTTCTAACAGGCAAACCATAGACCAATTATTCCTATGAATATGTGTGCAAAAATCTTCAGAAAAAATAGTATCAAAATAAATCTACCAAACTTTAACAAAGATTATACATTTTTACCACATAGAATTTATATCAGGAAGGCAAAACTGGCTCAACCTATGTAACAGTGTATTAATAGAAAAACCATAAAACCACAGGATTATTTCAGTAGATTCAGAACTAGCATTTGACAAAATCCACCATTCTTTCATGATAAAAACACTCAGAAATTTAGAATTGAAAGGAACTTCCTCAATATGAAAGAGAACACGTAGGAGGGAAAAGCCCCATTGTTAATATAGTAATATTTGTATCATACATAATGGTAGAAGATGCCTTTTTCTCCTGATATGGAACAAGGCCACTGTCCACTCTCACCAGCTATTAATTACAGTACTGGAGGTTCTATCCTGGGAATTTAAGCAAATGAAAAAGTAAAAGCTATTCAGATTGGAAATAAGTAAGTAAAATTAGCTGTACTTCCAAAGGAAAGATGACTTTAACTTGTAGGTAGACAGTTTCAAGAGATTAAGATCAATAATAATAACAAAAAAAGACAAAAATAAAATGAAAAGAACATAGAAATAATAAGTAAGTTCAACCATGTGGCATGAAGGATCAATATGCAAAAATCCATTGTATTTCTTTGCACTTGCCATAAACAATTCAAAATGAAATTAAGGAATCAATCCCATTTCAATAGCAAGGAAAATAATACAATATAAGTTAAGAAACTCAACAATGAAGTTTAAGAATTTTTCATTCAAAGTTAAGCTGATGCAAAAAAAACTACATGAAAAAAGTAAAAGTATAAAACTTTTTAAAGATACATAGGAATAAATCTTTGTGAACATGCATTATGGTTGGGATAAGTGTCCCTGGAGGTAATAAAGTGTTTTTTCCTAGCCCTCAGTGCTGTTGGGGGATGGTGGACCTGTCAGAGTTGGGTCCTAAGAAAAGGCAATTAGGTAATTTGGGGTGTGGTCTAGAAGGGGAAATTGTCACCATGGCCCCTTTCTGTCATTCCTTTTGTTTCCTGGTTGTGACAAAGTGAAGAGCTTGCTTTTATAGCCTCCAACCATATGTGCCACACCAAGGCCCAAAGGAAACTGGCTAACTTACCATGGATCAAACCTTCCAAAACAAACATTTTTCTCTTTATCAGATTATTATCCCAGTGATGTGTTATAGTAACAGAAAGGTGACTAACCTTAATTGAGTTTTTTTCTCAAAGAACTAAAATTCTCCTAAAATCTGATTGTGGTGATGGTTGTCCAATTCCATGAGCATAATATAATAGTAATTAAAATGGGTGAATTTATCTCAAGAAAGCTGCCTGAAACAAAAGAGACATCAGATTGATTACATAAAGTTCAAATTATGTATTCACTATTGTTGGTTTTTAAAAGTAAGAATGAATTGCCCTTTGAGTTGAAATTTTATTTTGGGGGTTAGTCCTTTTGGTTCTGTTAACAATTATATCCTAATTTTTCAGCTTTTTTGAGGATCTGGAAGCAGAAAGTCCACTTAGTTGCATTTAAAGAAAAAGAGACACATAGTTTACATCTCCCTTATCTCACACTCCTCCTACCAGTCAACTCAAAATCCCAGACTAGGATGACTCAAAGGCTAGACCACACTGAGACCACTAGTCAGGGTACCTCATGAACAAGGAGGTCCCAAGAACCCCATACCTGGAGAAGACAGCAGGGGACAGAACTCCTGGGACTCAATACCCTCACTACCTCTGTTTGCCCAGTCCCTTCTTACATTGTGTCATCCAGGAAAAAACATGAATGTGTCTTCATATCTGGCTGCTAGAAAAAGAGCTAAAGAAACAAGGGGAACCACATTCCTGAGGAAATCTCCCAGCACACCATGGACAGTCTGAGGTTGTCCAAGGCCATGTGCTGGAAGCTGGGTACCAGGGTGACAGTGTGGGGAGGTGCTGGACCTTAAAGACCTGGAGCATGGCAGGAGGTCCTTAGGTGGAAGGGTACGAGAGCCCTGACTTCCTGTCTTCCCACATTTGTACGCTCTGTCCTGTGCCTCCACCTTGTGCTGCCATCTATGGTGAGATGGTGTCCCCTGGGTAGCACTGGAGACCACATGTGCTGTCTGGACATGAGCCAGCAGACAGTGAGTGAGGAGGAAATCCTGTTGATCCTCAGCTGCCTGGCTCCTGCCTCGTGGCTACGGACTCCTAGGGATTCACACTGACATGCGGACAACAGACCTCTCGGTGAGGGCAACTTGAGGGTACTGAAACCAGTATGCTTCTCCCCCCATGGTGCAGCGAGACCCACACAGACACAGCAGACCATGTTCTGGGTCATTAGCTATGTCCAGGTGGCTCAAGCCAAATCCTGCCTTTTCAAACAAAAAAATCTATTTTATAGAGTTAAAATTGAACTGTACGTCTAGATCATGAGCCACACAGGGAGCTCTGAGGATGAATCTCAGATCCCCCATGCTGGTTTTGACCCTCTTGGGCTTCCTATGAGACCCCTCAAACTGGGACTCAGCTTGGAAGCTGAGTTCCCAGCCCCTGGTCAGGAGGGCATGGGACTGATTCCCGGGCTGAAGAGCTCAGTCTTAATCAATGAGGTGTCTGGAGAAGCTCTGGGGAGCAGGGAAGTGAGTGCACAGGCTTGGCCCATACCCCACCTTGTGGTAGGGGGGATGGGGTCTCCTATCTAGCAGCTCCTCTGTGCCTCAGTGTTTCCCAGTTATCCAGGACTTGGAACCCCATGTGATATATGTCAACATCACACACATCGCAGTCCCAAAATCCATTTCCACAGCACCTCTTGCCTTGAATGATGCTGTCCCAAGGGCTGAGAAACATTATTTACATGAAGCTAAAGCAAAGAAAGAAAGAAAGAGGTGGGGAGGGAGGGAGAGGGAGAGAGAGAGAGAAAGACAGAGAAAAGAAAAAAAGAAGAAAAGATAGGAAAAGAAAAGAGAAAGAAAATCTTTATTCCTTGAGTTGCAAGCCAAGGTCTTCACTAGCAAAAAAGAAAAGTCCTTAAAAAGCAATGAGATCTACAGTGAAATGGCTGGTGGTCCAGATGTTCCCTGGGATGCTTCTTGTGTGATATTTGCAAGAAAGCCCAACATGATCCAAGAACAGGTTTCTAGTGAAACCTCTGAGAAGTAAAAAGCTAATGATTCTGACTTGTGGAAGAAAGAGTGAGAGAAGCCTGTGTCAGGAGAAACAAAATCAAAGGTATTAGATCCAGGAGTTTTCTATAGTCCTGGACCTAGGAAAGATGATTTCCCCTTCAATTACCAATTTTTTAAATTGAATGTATTCCAGAAAGGCACAATGGGGAAAGAGAATCTTATCAGTTATTATCGCTGAGATAGACATGGTAATAGTGAAGAAAGGATGCCCAAAAGGAAGTTCTAGAAAGAAGTTCCAAAAAGTGGGACACTGAGAGGGAGGAGACAGTCCTAACCAAGTGCCAGACCACAGCTCCCCATTGGTCAGGGAAGAGCCAGCCCAATGTCACCATGAGACCTTTGCCTGACCTTTCCTCACCCACCATAAGATGAGGACTCTACCTCAGTGAGCTCCTTGAGGACTGAATCACATTATTTGGACTTCATATCTCTGTTATACATATGAATGTAACATGCCCATTGTAAGCAGAAGTACAATCAGTGGTCTACATCATCACCTCTGCTATAACACATTTCCTTTCTGAAAACAAAGTTTACTGCTTCAAGAAGGAGATAGATGATGCAGAAGATAAGAACAGGTTTCAAAATAAGGCCACACTACTCAAATATACCACAGGAAGAGACTCTAGGGAATAATCTTGCTTTGAAAATATCACCATGCAACAGAAGAGATCACAGAACACCCAGGTAGAGCCAGCAAATGGAGATGTCTCGATAAACTGAACAGACTGCTGTAGGATCCAGCCAGTCCCCTTTGTGGTATGCACATATCCAAAGGAAACAAAGTTGGCCTACACAAGCAATCCCTGCCCTTTTCACAACAGCTAACAAATGCACCAGCCTAGGTGCCCACTGATATGGGTAGACAGGTGAAGAAAATGTGGCCTGGGTACACAGGGATATCACTCAGCCCTCAAGTGGAACCGGTGGATGTGTTAAGGGGAATAAGCACAGAAAGGAAAGGAATGTGACTTGGTCCTGTGTGAAAGTTACAAAATGTCAACCTGAAGGTGAAGAGAGGTTTCTAGAGGTGGGAAGGTGGAGAGGCTGGGTAGAAAGAGAAAGGCAGTGTTCAAATGGGACTCCTTATCCAAAGCCCAGATGTGCTGGGCTGATGGATATGTTTCCAGCAGCATTTGTGAGAGATAAGGTTTAGGATGATGAAGACACTGCAGTAGAGTGCAGCATAACAGGCTTAGGCAGGATGGCTCCTCAAGAAGCAGGCATGGGGCCATCAGCACCACTCTGTACAGTGCCACAGGGGTGTGCAAGGCCAGAGCCCACCACACAGAATCCTTGAGGCAGGCAGCAGTCACCCATCCGCCCAGGCGCAGGGCTGGGTTGCAGGTATCACTCAGCCAATAGGGCTGCTATGGTGTAGGATCAGGTCGTGTGAACTGAGCCCCAGGGCAGGGACTTTGTCAGCAGTCTGTCCCACGTGTGGTGTGACTCAGCATCTGGGGTTCATCCTCAGAGCTCCCTGTGTGGCTCCTGAGCTAGAAGTACAGTTCAACTCTAACTTTATAAAATAGATTTTTTTGTTTGTTTGTTTGTTTGAAAAGGCAGGATTTGGCTTGAGCCACCTGGACATGGCTAGTGACCTAGACCAGCTGCTGCAGGTGGCACTGGTGGGCCCAGGACTGCACACTCTTTAGACAACACTTTCCTGATGTACTGGTGTGCATCTGCTTATGAGCCCCTGACCTGGCAGGAGTCTTGGGAATGGAGAAGAAGAGTTTCTGGGATATGGTACTCAATGTCCTAGTTTTTCTGAAGGACAAAACAGGGTGTTAATTAAAGCAAAAACATACAAGCAAACAAACAAAAAACCACGCCCTCCTCCAAAAGTAGCTGTGACAGACTAGTTCATTCAAGTCTTTCCAAAACACAAGGGACAAATTCAGGAGGATAAACATGAAGAGCAGGAGAATAGAGAGCAGCTTTGCTCCCACCCACTTCACCGCCACACCGGACTGCCGTCCAGCACCTTTGCTTTAGGTCCCCAGATCCGCTCAACTCATATAGTAAAAATAGGGAAGAGCTTTAGGGAGAACTTTGCATTTCGCTTAAAACAAGAGAGGCCAGGTGCCTGTGTCCTCTTGGGTCTCGGTCTTAGTTACCACCCTGTCACTGAGACGCAGTACTTGACATCTGTAGGAAACAGGGGAAGGAATGTAACTAGAACCTTTGTATTAGGTTCTAGTCTCCTGTGAGTCCAGGGCACATGGCTAAATAATAACTAGGTAGAAATGAGGCTTAGAGAATCTGAGCTGGGGCCTGATCCATGCTACTCTGGGGAGCAAAATATCCCAGACCCCAGCCTGCCACACCTTTTATTCAGCACCTCCAGAGTAACAAAATGTAACAAAGACTCAGAGGGCAGGGCAGACACCTGCAATGGTGTAGTTCCTCCCTGAAGCATCACAGCATGTGGGACCACCAGAGTCCTTGTTGTTACCAGAGGTGGAGGTGAGCTGAGTCCAAAGTTCATAGGCAGACAGGAAGGACTGGTCAATTTTGACCTTCCAATTATTTTTCCCAAACAGTATGGTTCACAACATATTTCCCTTTCTTTTTATTTTATGGAAGTATTTTTTAAGAAAAAGCAAGCACACCCAACAATGGCTTGACCCTACAGCAGAACTCCTAATGTGCTAAACTGAATTAAATGTCTATAAAGTTCTTATATGCAGGGCTATCCCTAACTGGAGTTAGGGGAGAAAGGACGCAGGTATCAATCAACTGCTTGGAGCTGAGAAGGGTCAATGTAGAGAAGACCGCAGACAAGAACCCCTTCTAGGGAGCCAATTTGATAGGCCTTAAATGAAAACTTTGCCGTAAATTAGCACTAAAACCTGTTTGTAAAGTATATCTAGCAGATATTAGTAAAACAAAAATGTCTAGCACCTTAGTTGTTACTATATGTATGATTACTTAGAATTTGGCAGTTAATAGTTAAAAAGCAAGTAAAAAATTTTGTTTTCATAGTTTTCTACTGGATGTTTAAGACCAAGTTATAGTGAGACCTATATTAAATAAAGTTAATCTTTTACTTTCTAACAAGGTCAAATAAGTGTCCTCAGGCAGTATCTTGGAACCATGCAGAGTCTCTCAGCTCTTCTGTTAGTGTCAGCCATCAGGATATATCATGACCTTGCTTGACCATATTGGTTTTTGCAAAAGCATGGGAGATATTTTTCTTTTTATTCTCCAGGTGACATTCCTTTGGCACACTTTTGTAGAATCACAGGATCTCTTGGAGAAGGTTCTCTCCTGTCCCAGATCTTCAGTAGTTGTAGTTGACCTTTGGGCCAGGGCCAAAATACTGGCTGCCTTTTTAGCCCAGTTACCTTTTCAGTTCTGGTCTTTTGAACTTTAGTTGTTAAACACTCAGGAGCATATGCAACTGCATTATTTAATCTACCTGCATATAAAGCATTTAAGAATAAAAACATAGGAGGCTATTACAGTTGCTAATCCTGGTTGTTTTAGTGGTTGAGTCATTGTCCAATACTAATAGAAAGGGCTTTAACTAAAGAACTATATATAATATTTTAACATGACAATTGTGACATTATCCTTGTGATGCACTTAAATGTATCTCTACTGTAAAATAGCCATTGTTAGACATACTTACTCCCCCAAAAATGTAAGACAAATGTATCTCTACTGTAAAATAGCCATTGTTAGACATACTTACTCCTCCAAAAATGTAAGGCAAATGTCCAAATCAAAAGATTAATACCATACAATATTTGAAGACCCGTACAATTATGGAAAATACATCTTATACACCAGTAAAGTAGCAGTAACAAGCACCACAACTATATTAAACCTTGTATCCTTCAATGTAGTTTGGCACCAAATGCATCTTTGTACTAACACCCCACCACACCTTTTTTAAGGAAATTAATAGTTTGAAGATGACTAAACACATGACATTCAGAATTTTACCATATAAATATTTTACAACAACATTTTTAAAGCTTGAAACTTTAATGTGATCAGTGCAACCAACTGGCTATGACATTGAGACAATGTTTGTTGGGGTGAGTTTCTCACAAGGTTGTGAAAGTATTGGTGGTCCCATTAGTGAACAAAGACCAGAATAATTATGTTCTGGGCAGCTGCTCCTCTGTTCACCAAGGGGAGTTCCATTTAGAGTCTTCCCAACTTCAAGAGTTTTTATTGAAAAGAAAATAATTTTTAATTTTATAATTTGGAAAAACCTGATTGTGCCAATAAATATGCTATCTATAGCTAATAAAACCTGTTTGGATTATTTCAATCAAGGGAAAACATAGTACTTTAGTAAAATAAATTTGAACATAACTAGTAAACTATGGAAAGAAAGGCATGCTTTTAATAGCATTTATTTGAAAGTCAACTTAATTGTGGGTGCATATCTTTTAGGAAGAACATTTTTTAAAGATTAAAAAATTATTTTGAACTCAAACAAAATAATTAGACAGACAAGTTGTTCAATTGGACAAACAGATAAACAGAAAAACATATAGGACAATCTATAAAATTAGAGTGCTCTCAAATATATTTGGCCAAACTGAACTATAACTCTCATATAATTTTTAGACTTCTGATTGTAGTTAAGACCAATCAAAAACTTTCTGTAGATCAATTAACAGAGATATTTTATGATTAGAATCAGGAGGAATGAAAAGTGCTTCACATTTGTAAGGAACACTGTTAAGTTAGCCCCCTAAAGTTTAAATACATATATATTTTAACCTATGAATCTATGATTGTTCTCCCTCTGGAGGTGATATCTTGGTCCTAGACTTGGTCTTGGTCCTGGTCCTGAAATGGATCTGTTGGTCATCACAGGTGAGGTGAGTCACTAAAGTGCAGCTGGCCTCTCATTCTCAGCAGGGGTTCTGTCGTCTGTTCTCAGAGATGTTGGTGGTCCCACAAGCAGGACCCATGTTTGCACATTCTGGGAGGGTAGCCACAGGCTTCACTGGTATCTGTCAACACACAAGTGAAACCTCTCCCCCCAAGTTATCAAAGCAGTGGGGTTACTCCATTTACCTGTTTGGACATCTTTCCAAAGGACCTGTAGTTTCTGGGTCTCAGCCATGGCATCTGTATGCTAATGGAGCATAGCAAGCAGTTACATGCAATCTGCTGCAGGATTTAAAAAGTTAAGTACAAAAATAGCCAGATCTAAACAGGCTTGTGGAAGCAGCTAATATTCTCCTGTTGATTGTTTAAGGAACTGATATTTGAGAGGGGCATGGGCTCTTTTTCTATGGCTTGTCTTTGCGGATTATATGGAATACTAGTATTATGCTTACCATGCCAAAGAAGAAAGAAATTTTGGATAAATTTATTAATATATGATGGACCATTGTTAGATAATAACAGCCATTTTGTGGTAAAAATTTGGCTTGCATAGCCTTGTCCTATTAAACCTGTAAAGAACTTGCCATGTAGTTTAATTTTGCACGTGGGTCAGTTTTTGGAAATCTCTTGGGTGAAATAAATCTCTTTTTGTGAAATTTTTGGCTGACAATCTTCTTGAGAATTTTTAAGGTTAACATTTTTTTTTTTTGAGACAGGGTCTCGCTTTGTAGTTCAGGCTCGCCCTGAGCTCACTATGTAGCCCAGACAAGCCTCGAACTCAGCAATCCTCCTGCCTCTGCCTCCCGAGTGCTGGGATGACAAGCGTGAGCCACCACGCCCGGCAATTTTAGTTTAGGCAAGAGCGACAATTGTGGAATATAATCTCCTTGTTCAATTACCTGAAGTCCTGTTGAACTGACAGGAACACACAATTTAGAGTTTTAATCAGAATCAATAACAGCAGAAATAGCAGTAATGCCTTTCACAATTAAGAGTTTTCCAAGTACCAAACCAACTATTCTAGGTGGGAGGGGTTTATAAATTCCTGTGGGAACAGATACAGGGGTCTTATCTCCCAGCAGGTGAACTCTCTGAGCAGCAGAAAGATCTAATACTGAGCTCTCAAGTATTCCCCTGATGAGGGAAGAAATATTCCTCTGGACACCCATGCCATCTGGTTTCATACTTATGCATGGGTCTAAACTGGGTACTGTTGACTCAGAGGGACTGGAGTCCCTGGCCCTGATCCCCTATTGTTTCCCATGCCCAGGGAAGGGTGATTTCTGTTTCCCTGGGAATAATATGCCATCCTTACCATATTTTGAATGACAAGACTTAGCCCAGTGAATGCCTTTTTTTTTTTTTGCAGTGAGGGCAAGGGCCAGGTGGCAATTTAATCTCTTTAGATGCCTGACTTGGTTTCAGATCAGCTTGTAAAGTTACTTTGATTTTACAGTTTTTTCCTGAGATGTCCCATTTTTCCACATTCAAAACACTTAAAGGCATATGTGAACCACGTAAATGTTGGGAGATGAAGTGAACCATCAGGGTTGCATCATATGAAGGAGACCCAGTGTTTTGACATGCCTTAATATATGCTTCAAGATCATTAGAAGACCATACAGGATTTATCGCTTGTTTATAATCCAGATTAGCATTCTCATAGGCTAGTTGTAAAATCAGAATGTTTGCTGCCTGGGAATTAGATATCTGTCTCTTAATCATTTGTTGCAATTGGGCTACAAACTGTGTTTCTGTTGGCCCTTGTATGACTTGAGTAAAAGATTGTGTCTGTGCACTGTTTACATGGCACAAAGGCTCAAGCCCTCTGCATGAGGTTTTTTAGCTGGCAAGAGTAATGCTGGGCATTCAGTTTGCCTCTGTAAATCTAAAAATTCACCAGTATCACATAGGCTCTCAAAGGTAATCTTTCCAATCTGAGCATCTCCCTGGGAATTCTTGTGAGCCTGCTCCCTAATTAAGGAATGCAGTTCCATCTCAAAATGGAGATACTGAGCAAGGGACAGGCACATTTTTGCAAGATGAAAAACATCATGTGGAACCGGAAGATAAGTCTGAAGTACACTGTCTAACAAACCCACTGTATAGGGACTTTGGACACCATTAGACAGCACACTTTGCCTGAGCTTTTACAGTGTTAAAAGCAAAGGAGTTGTGAGATGGAGATTTAGCTCAGTAGTTCAGGCACCTACCTAGCAAGTGCAAGGTCCCTGGTTCAATTCCTGGTGACCACATACAACAATGCTGGGCATGGTGACTCATGCTCACCAGCAATCAGTACCACACACCACAATGTTGGGCATGGTGGCTCATGCCTATAATCCCAGCACTTGGGAGGTAGAGGAAGGAAGATTGCTGAATTAGAGGCTTGCCTGGGCTACATAGTGAGCTCAGGGCTATCCTGAACTACAAAGCGAGACCTGTGTCAATCATTCAATCAATAAATAAAATAAAACAAAAGCAAAGGATTTGTGAATGAACATGTCCAACCCTGGTTGGTCAGGCAGAAGTGAAATAGGTATGCACAAAGGGTATTTAACCTCCTTGTCCACTGTAACTGGCTTTTGTAGGGTTCAGCAGTAGGAAATGGCTCTAGGGGTGGGCTTTAGGAGGGGGGCAACAAGATCTTTGCATGGCACCTGAGGAAGCTGTGGGGCTAGTGATTTAGGGTTCTCCCAGATAGGAGTTGCAGTGAGATGTAAGCAAATGGATGAAGAAGCTGTACATAGGGAAGCATGGCCAGAGGGGCAAGTGGGGAAGGGATAGCCACGGCCCCTTGAACTGACTGAGGGAGTTTGAGCACAACATACACTAAGGCCCAAATGGTTAATATTTCAGGGGAAAGACAATCCCTTCTTTTCCTGGCTTCACAAAGAATGGTTCCCACATGTTCCCATTTTACTAAGTTAAGTATCCCCTCCTTGGGAAAAGATGGACCTATATTTCTATGTCTTGTAGCAATTTTCTCACATCTTTCTTTGGTACTAGATATGCCGCTTGCTTTAACAATGACTTAAGCAATTTGACAAAGTTATACTGATCTGATGACAGAGTTTGACCCATATTTTCAACTCAGCAAAGATAAAAGATTACTCCCAGCTGGACACACTTACCACTGGTGTCCCTTGCCTACATCTGGATTTGTCTTGGGAGATCTGTGTGCTGTCCGTTTTACTTTGAGTTTGTCTTACAGGCAAATTCACCAGTGGATATGACTGAAATCCACATCGGGCTCCAAATGTAGGAAACAAGGGAAGGGAACGAATCTAGAACCTTTGCATTAGGTTCTAGTCTCCTGTGAGTCCAGGGCACATGGCTAAATAATAACTAGGTAGAAATGAGGCTTAGAGAAACTGAGCTGGGGCCTGATCCATGCTACTCTGGGGAGCAAAATACCCCAGACCCCAGCCTGCCACACCTTTTATTCAGCACCTCCAGAGTAACAAAATGTAACAAAGACTCAGAGGGCAGGGCAGACGCCTGCGATGGCATAGTTTCTCCCTGAAGCATCACAGCATGTGGGACCACCAGAGTCCTTGTTGTTACCAGAGGTGGAGGTGAGCTGAGTCCAAAGTCCATAGGCAGACAGGAAGGACTGGTCAGTTTAGGCCTTCTAATTATTTCTCCCAAACAGGATGGTTCTCACCAGAAACCCATAAATACATTATACTGACTTAAAGGAGAAGAAGATTTCATTCAGCTCAAGGTTTGTAGAGGTAGAGGTTTTACCCCAAATGTGGCTGGCTCCAAGACAGGGCTGCAGGGCAGAGAGACCCTGTGGAGGGCAAGGTGCCAACTGCCTGGTGTTCAGGGACCAGAGGGAGTGACAGGAGAGCTGCAGGAGCTAAACCCTTGAGGGTCATGGCCCCAGTGACCCACCTGTTGCAACTAGGACTGGACTCCACCTCTTAAGAGCAAGTAGCTATGAGCCCCATGACCGAGTCTCCTTCCAGAAGCCTCACCTCGGAGCACACAAGGCTCAGGGGTCATCTAGAGGTAAACCACGGCAATCCCCTCGTCCTTGGACTTAGAACCTACTCTTAGGTAAGATGCTGACTTTGGTTCCTGATCCATCAAGCATTTAGTACAAAGCTCTCCACAGCATGGTACTCATGTAAGGTCACTTAAAATTGGCATTTTTTAAAATGACACGCACAAATTCATACTGTTTCTATTTTTTTTTTTTTGAGACAGGGTCTCACTTTGTAGTTCAGGCTGGCCCTGAGCTCACTATGTAGCCCAGGCAAGACTCCAATTCAGCAATCCTCCTACTCTGCCTCCCAAGTGCTGGGATTACAGGCGTGAGCCACCATGCCCGGCACTATGGTATGTAGTACTGATTCTGGTGGGCGTAAGTCACCACATGTGGTATTGCTGTATATGGTTACAGGGGATCAAACTCAGGACCTTGTGCTTGCTAGGCAGGTACTGGAACCACTGGACTAAATCTCCAGCCCAATATTGTTATTTTAATAATTACATCATTATTTTAGTGTGCATCATTATTTGGAGATGTACAATTATTTTAATACATACAATAAAATTCAAATAGCATGTTAAAATGACAGTTTAACTGATTTTTTCAGAATAAGTTTGAATAAGTTTTCAAGTGGGTTTAATTTAGTGAGAAATGCTTTTGAATTCACTCAGGAGAGAGTGACTCACACATGGTCATGTCATTAAAACAACAATCAGAAAACTGGCACAAGTACAGTGATGTCTCAGTTCATGAACTTAATTTTCCTACACTTTTAGACAAGATGACCACAGGTGTATTTGTACCTGATGCAGAATCTATAAACAAAAATAAAATTTTGCCAAACCCTTCTGTCTCCAAACCAAATTGTTTGTAAGATGAAATATAGATTTCCAAGTAGATAAAAATATCTTCAAGTAAATGAAATATTTTCCTTCTGACTGTGCAGTGGGTAGCACCAGTCTGTGATATCTCAGTGAGTGCCCAGTAAGTGCCCGGTTCTTGTCCCTCACCTGAAATAGGCTCTGGACCCAATATGGGACAAATGATTGGATCTGGCTTTCTCAGAGCACTTGAGTCTAAGATCAGAGACTTCAGCAATAAGGGTTTGGAACAAAGTAATGAAGCCAGGAGCGGCACTGTTAGAAAACTTAACAGGAAGAGCAGCTGTCAGGGAAAGAACAGCATGAAGGTCTGGGAGCTGATGAATCCGTAGGCTTTTATCGGAGCCTTCTTCGATTTTTATGCCCAGGGTGGGAAGAGTTTGTTGCACATGTGGGGACGTTTAGTGGCAACCTGAAAAACAGGGCCCTCTAGTGCTGGGACCAACAGAGGCCTGGGTAAACTAAATTCTTCAATACCTGCCCTGAAAAAGTTAAAAATGAGGCTAGGAATAACTGAGCTAATCAATGAATTGTTTACCTGCCTCAGAGGAAAAAATTTTTTCAACAAAATGTAGAGAATGAGGAAACAAAAGCCATAAAACCCAAGAAAAAATTGCTATATATGTGGTGTGATTAGAAAATGTGGTGAACATTTAGGTTAAAAAATACTTTTTACAGTAAAAGATACATTGTCATAAATCCCCCTCAAATGCATCCCTCTTGCTCCAAACACACTTATCCTATCATTCTTGCAAACCTCTGAAGCAGTTTTAGAAGTGTTGTTTCCAGAGTATGTACTTGCACTGTCCTAGTTTCCTCAATGTCCTGAAACCTCTCCTGTTTTCTTTGACTCCAGGGCAAAGAAATGCTGAGGACTCAGCATTGTGTTTTTGCAAACCCATCTTTCTGGAAGATGGCCCTGGGCAGTGGCAGTCATTATATTTTTTGACACACCTGTTAATGAGGCTCAAGAGCAAAATACTTTGAGAAAGATTAATGAAAATTAGTCATAATTTTTAAAAATTTAAACATTCATCATATATTATAATACCTCATATGTAAAAGAAGAAAAATAAGGCCAGAAATAGCAGAGAATTGGTCAACATAGGCTGTCATTGAAGAATGATGACACAGAGAGAGGACTGGCAGGCAAAGCCATTTAATAAACCATTGTAACTATGCTCAGGGTCTGCAGAGAGGGGGTGGTGACATGAAAGAGGGTGGTTAGAAAGAGGAACAAGCTGGATACTGCAGGCATGGAAGCTCCCTTCTGTGACATGGAAATTTTACTGGGTTGGAACGACTGCCTGTTAGATCCTGAAGAATAAAATGCTAAGTAGATTAGAAGGCAGAGCTGTATAAAAATACAAACTACTGGAAGTCACACAGAAGATCAAATGTTGGTTGACGGGAGATCCCATGAGCTGTACAATAGCAAGCAGCCCGGCCTTTGCGGAGGGAATGGGAGTCCCAGGGAGCAGGGGACCCAGAAGAACAGCGGAGAGTTGGAAAGCACACATGGAAACGCACTTCACAGGCTCCATGGAAAACGTCCACCCGGAGAGCTAACACAGTCAGCATGCCTTTGCAAGACAAATGCAGGAGAAACAGCAACTCACTTCACCTTCTCAGTACTGGCACCAGGCTGAAGTGGGGGAGAAGGCGGGCGGGGGCATCACAACAAAATCGGCAGCGGCAGATCTCTTGCCCCAAACTACATAAGCCAAAGCATAACAGAGCAACATTTGAGTGCCTGGAAGGAAGTGTGGAGCTGTCACTCTGGGGTACTATACCCAGTGGAAATAGTTTAAAGATAAAGTAGAAATTCATGTTGGATAAGTAATAACTGGGAGAATGTGATGCCAATTAACTTGCATTTAAAGAAATCTGAATTTTGTGCTCGCTTAGTATGTGCTAGCATATACTAAAGAAATGCTGAATTTAATTAGGCATGCAAAATGATACCATGTGGAAACTTGGATCAATCCCAAGAACTAAGATCTTCAGGAATAATAAATACGTGTGTATATATTAAAACCATTTTTTCTCATTGCTGAAACCACTTTTGAAAGTTGATTTTTGCTGAACATTAAAAGGAAAAAAATAATATCATAAGAAAGCACTGTGGATGCACAACGCTGGTGAAGTAATGGTGTGGAGGGATCGCCCAAGGGTGGGGATCCCTGAGGAGATGCCCTGCTGTGCCAATCTGCACCCAGTTAAACATAGGCATTGCACGAACTGCAGCCACCACTCAGAAAGTCAAACAATTTAATTTTAATAGTGTTTTATTTAAACCATGTTTATTTAAACATTTTTATTAGCTAATCAGCCAACAATAGAGATAAAACTAAATCTTCAAAACTGATCAATCCAAAAGAAGTTAAGAAAAGAATAGGAAAAAAAACCACAATTAATAAATTGAAATTAGTTATTTCAAAATGGAAATAGTAGTTCTTACCATCATTGTTATTATTTAATATAATTACACTAGATGTAAATGATCAGAAAGTTATTAAAACAGATTATCAAATTATTTTAAACAAAACATGGGCCCAGTCTATCTTCCCAAGAGCTGTGCAACATGCAGAACTTTCTGAGCTAGGTCAGCCTCACTCTGCTGTGAGAGCGCTGATCCACACAGGCGTGGAGGGCGTTAGGCCTTGGCTGATGCTCTGAGCAGAGAGCACAGTTCACAGCCTCTGTGAGTGTTGTCACCCATGGGAATGAAAGAACCCTTTCAAATATTAGATTTCAAATGATCATTTAGATTTTCATCTTGGTACCAGGAAACCCTAGAAAGCCAGGTTTTCCTGTGGACATAAAGCTCGGGAATGCTAATGCTGGGGTCCCCTGAGGAAACCCTGGAAATGTGGTTCTTCCTAATTGGCACTTGTGTAACCTTGAAATATGGCACAAAAAGTGAATGTACACTGTTATGATGCTGTATCAATTACATGTGAAATTATAATATGTTAGATATTCAGTTAAACAAAATGTACTACTATAATTGTTTTATTTAGTTTTCTAAATAAATTTGGAATTACGCAAGTGGCTCCCTGTTGTGGTGAGTGGAAAGCAAGGGGTTGTCTTGATGAGGATTAATAGCAATGTGTCTTCTGTTGTTATAAACTTTTAAAAATGTACTATTCCACTGACTCTTTCAATTACACCTCCTAGGTCTTTATCCCTTCTTTCCCTTTTTGTATTGCTGCTATTATATACCTTACATCAGTATGTGTTACAAATCTAGAAATGTTGTTATAATAGCTACCTTCCACAACTTTTTGTCCTTTAAGGAAGCAAGAAATAGAAAGGACAGCAAGTAAATGTCTATAAGTTTTGTCACATTAACCCTATTTATAACTCTTGATTTTCTTGATTGTTGAGTATTTTGTTGTCATCTTGTGTCATTTTCTTACTAAAACTCGGTAGTACAGGCTGGTTTAGACTTGTAATCCTCCTGCCTCGACCTCCTGAGTACCGAAGTTACAGTTGTGCACTATCACACCTCAATATTAGCCATTAATCATACTAGGGTTCCTTGTGGATGATGAATAGTTTCCTCTGGTTGCTTTGAAGCTGTCTTGTCTCCATTTCCCACTCCCTCCCTCACCCACTTCTTCGGTGAGCAGCCCCAAGCTCAGGCTCACCTCCCATCCCGATGTTCTGAGCACCGCGGGCCTCTGGGGGTACTGAGTACTGCCGGTCATATACAGGTCGCGGGGATGGCTGGGCTTGTCTGAGACTGGCTCTGGGTTAGGAGTAAAGAGTGAGCCCCTTCATAGGTGCAGACCGCAGGGCCCTGGACTCTGGACACACCCACTGGGGCTCTTTCCTGGTACCTCAGTCCTCTCACTGTGGCCTGCAGCATGGCCCAGAAGTACCGCTGGCCATTGGGCTGCGCACACACTGTGTACCACTCTGTCTCTGCGCCGAGGGGATCAATGGTACCCAATTTGTAGGTACAGAGCCGAGGTTTGCACCAGGGTGCAGGATGCTGCTTATCCACTTTTGCTGGGAACTTCCTTACCTCTACCCCAAGTCTCACGCTGTCAGGTCTTCAGAGATGGGGCTCCCTGGGAGGTGCAGCCCCTGTAATTTATTGGCAGCGCCCTGCCAAGGGCTCGGGATGTCTCATAGGTTTCCACCAATGTATCTGTCTTCCTTCCCCCTCCGCTCCTTACCTCTTGGTATTGGATGCTAAATAGATTCAGTTGACAACTTGGCTCCAGAGCTCTTCCTGGCCACTGCTTGTGTTTGCTTCCCAAATAAAACCTGAGCTGACAGCAGTGGGATTTATGGAGACCAGCAGGAATGTGCTGTGCAGAGCGGGCTCCCACGGCCAGCAGGCACACTAAGGTCTCAGTTTCTGGGCCACCTCTGTATGGCAGACCTGAGGCCAGGTGATTCACAGGAGAGGAGACTGGTGAGCAGTGTTGTGGAGCCCTCTGCCCACAGTTCCCTCCCCGGTACACAGGACCTCCCTCATCCAGCCAGGGGAGCCTTTGCATCTGCCTGGAGCCTAGCTGGGCCTGGAAAGCAAGCGCTCTCAGAGGGAGCTCCCAGGGTTCCTTCCATGTCTGAGTTATAATGAAGAATCAGTGCGAGCTGGGTAACATGTTCCAGACCTCTGGAGAAGCACTGGATTACCACCCGTGCTCTGTAGGGAACAGAGAGGTGGCCATTGTCTCCAGGGAGGGATGGGGCTTCCTTCAGGCTTCAGCTTCACCAGCCACAGAGCCTTCAGGGACAAAGGATCCAATCCCAAGAGCCAGTCCACTTTTTTTTCTCCTCCAACCTTCTCAGCTCTGCAAGTTCATAGTTGTACAGAGCCCTCTTCATAGGGACAGGAAACTCCTCCCTCCAACCTTGAAATCCACAGGAAATGCAGTTGAACACATCAAATGCTTTTTGATCTTTGTTAATCCTCTGTGTTTGTGTGTGTGTGTGTGTGTGTGTG
>PVIC010019302.1:0-30721 GCA_004025085.1 Thryonomys swinderianus | reverse complement strand
AAAAAAAAAAAAAAAAAAAAATCTGAGAAGTTATTTCTGATTTCCATTTTACTTGATCCTTTTTTGCTACCAGCACAGAGAGTCCTGTTGATTGAGTTCAGGTTGCTCTATTTCTCTTTTCCCTGGATTCCCCTGTAGTGATGATTTTTGTATGTGCAATTTTGAATTTTTTCTCATTTCTATTTCTTTGTCATTGCTAACGTTTTTAGTTTAATTCCTGTCCTCCTGCCTGGGCAATGTTTTTTTTTTTTTAGGCAAGATCTCACTTTATAGCTCAGGCTGTCCCTGAACTCACTATGTAGCCCAGGCTATCCTCAAACTCTCAGCAATCCTGCCTCTGCCTCCTGAGTGCTGGTATTACAGGTGCGAGCTACCATGCCTGGCATTGTGGTGTGTGGTACCAGGGATCAGGACCTTATTCTTGCCAGGCAGACATCAGAACCACTGAGCTAAATCTTGGACCATGGCAAAGTGTATTGCAAGTGTCTTTCTTCCTAATATTTATATCCCTTAGCAGATGAGTACTTCTTAGGTTGTCCTCCTTGGGTCTGTAATGGCCCTTATACAATCTCAGTTCTGGAACATCATGAAAGATACTTAAACAGAACAATTGAATCACTTTGGTTGAAATAACACATTCAGTATCATCAACAATATCCATCAATGCACAGGAAATGACAAACTGTGGCACTCACTATTCTGATACCTTTAACCACATGAGTTAGACCTCTGACCGTATGCCCAGTTTAGAACTAACCACAAATAAGTTTATAACATAGAGGCACTTAAATATAGCAACATCACCCTTTGGAAATAGAGAGTCGCCAGGGAGTTGGGGAACTAGAGACAGTAGGAAAGGGAGAGCTTAGAAATAGGGTTAGAAGGCATACAGATATCACACAAACCCTGGGCGGGTGATAGAAGCTAGCGGACAAAAGAGGCAGAAGGGACAAATTCAAAACAGAACAGATCAACAGCATCAGGTCAATTAGAAACTGTATTTGTTCTCCTATAATAGTACAGAAGAAAGAAATAGTAGGGAGGATTGAAACACAAGTTTCAGGGAACTGATTCTGATCAGAGGAAAAGAGAAGATGAAGGAACAAAAGAAGGATAGGGGTGCTCAGCAGCAGCAGGCAATCAGAGGACTATTTTCCCTCTCCTGTAAAAGTGAGAGTACTTACAAGAAGAAAAAACCCAGAGTTGGACAGACTCAGCAACAAGAAAGTAGAGAAATGAGGAATAAAAGAGAGTGCAAAAAGTAGAAAATAAAGAAAAATGAAAAAAAAAAATAAGAGAACAAAGAACAAGAAGAATTTTAAAAAACCCTAAAAAACAAAGCAAACATAAAACAACATCAAAAGGCCCTTCAAGGTGTAGATTTGCTGTCTCCTGTAGGCAGTGTGGGTAATAGCATGCAAATGGGAGTTAGCTAGTCACAGAGATAGCCTTAGTCATTTCAGACATGCAGACACTGTTGGGTTTGACTTTTTTTGTTTTATCGAGACTGTTTTACGTTTAAATTATGTGATATTCATCTGTAGGTTTTGTGCTATCTCTCTTTGATTTTCTTATAATATCAGCCACATAAAATGAGAGGGGAAATTTTTCCATCCTTTCCGTTTTCTGGAAAAGCTTGTAATTTTTTTTTTCGGGGGGGGGGTATGTTCTTGCTAAGTTGCCCCACCTGTTCTCAAACCTGGAATCCTCTGGTCTTCATCTCTTGAGTAGCTAGGACTTAGGCATATATCAACTTGCCTGGCATTTTATTTTTTTCAGTCCTCACGAATGTTTGGTAAAATTCTCCAGTGGAACCATCTGTGGCTAGGAATGTTTTTGAAGCTCTTTTTCAAGAGCTTTAAAATTACAATTTGAATTTCTTGAATGGCTGTAGAACTGTTCAGGTTGTCTATTTCATCTTGACTGTGTCTGGTTGGTTTATGGTCATTGCAGAATTGGTCCATTTCTTCTAAGATACAAAATTTATGAGTATAAAGTTGTTGGTAATATACCTTCTAATCCATTTAGTACCCAGGATGTCTGTAATATCCCTGGTTTTGTTACTAAAAGTGGCGATGTGTATCCGCTTTGTTTTCCTTGTGATTGTCATGCTTCAGCCTTATCAATTTTACTGATTTTTTTTTTTTTAAAGCAAAACTGTTTTAGTCACTTTTCACTACTAGAACAAATCCCAGAGGGTCAGCCTGGGTTCCTGTGTTCAGCTGAATGAACTTCTACAGGACTGGACGCACCACCACCCTCGACCTAAAGTCAGACCAGGGTCTGTGGGCGGCGCTGCCCCCACAAGCTCACCGAATTTGTCCTCGCCGGGGTTTCTTTGCAATCCCAGTGGGCACTTGTTCAGTATGGCAGACGGGGAGCTGGAATGCAGGCTCGCAGTACCACGATCTGGAGGACAGGAAGGTAGGGCTGCAGGATGCCACGCTGTGATCCTGCGGCTGGTGCTCTCGTCAGGACAGACTTGGAACTTAAGCCCTGTCCGGTGTATCCCCGGCCCCTGGCACGGAGATCCTCAGTCTCTTGGGGCAGTGGGCGGAGCTTCCTTGCTTGACTGGCACCTGGCTTCTGTCCTCTGTCTGAAACCAATTTATATATGTTGAAAACTGCCGCTGCTGCCGTCCAGTGCGATCACTGCTCCATCCCCCTAGCCTGTTTCTCCGAGGGGGTCTGTGGGCTATTAGAAGTCAGCAGTCATACACAGGTTCAGGGGCCCGTCTTGCACCGAGAGTCCCAGCTCACGAAGAGAGTGCAGTCCTTTTCATTAAAGTTCTTTTTTGCCCACTTTCTTCATTTCTTGCCTCAGATCCTTTCTGGTTCTTGGGGGACCCACTTCCCTCCTTTTTAAAAATTAATTAATTAATTAATTAATTGTTACTCAAGCTGCTATATTCTGGTTTGGGAATGGTAAACTGAAAAGAGATTCTTTCTTTGCCGTTCACCACTCTACCATATTCCTGGAAACCCACAGCATTTATTTTCATTCCTTCTTTTTGCACAATTTATCACCTCTGGAAGCGGCCTGTTTCTGTGCCTGGAAATCTGCCGAAGGATTGTGAGCATCATGGAGGGATTTCAGACAGTGCTATATTTCTGACACCCTCTTCTGTATGGAAAAGAATTTGTGTGGTAAAACATGGTTACTCATGACATTGAGCTAAGAATATATGGAAGATCTGGACTTGAAATGTAACTAGGCTTTAGGAGTAACAACAGATTTGCTTGTTTTACATTTTCTATTTATATGGGCTCAAAAATGGTATAAAATAAAAATGTGCATTTAAAAATCCCATTCAAGTCATCTGACTTAAAAAATGCACAAATAATCTGAATACGTATTTTAAAAAAAAGAAACATCAGTACCCAACAATATATGAACAAGGCTCAATATCAGTTCTAATCAGTGAAATGTGAATCAAAATGTAATGAAATGCCATTTCACACCAACTAGAATGGTTATTATAAAAATAATACTGACGAGGACATGGAGAAAAACCAGCTCTCCTTACTGGCTCTCCTATACTTTTATATAGATACATAGATAGATAGATATAATATAATATGTATAGCTATATTTATATATATAAATCAAAATAAAACAGCCCTTCCAAATGTAGCCTAGAGATGAGGAGAATCTGGAATGGAGAGAGATGCTGATAAAGAGGGTCTAGCTTTCAGCAGTGCACACTGTGTGAATGTATCACATCTAACCCTATTAATGTGTATCATTAATATATATTGACCAATATAAAACTTTAAAAAAGCCTTCCAATAATTATGAGGAAAAGTTTCTACATTACCAAAAACGTTGAGTTACAATGTTTTGAAGCAGATTTCCCCTTCTCTATGTTGTATAAGATAATGATATCCTTAAAATAAATACGGTGATCTGGATGTGGAAATAGGTTGAGGGATTATAGAGTGCTTGGATTGGTAACGCAAAGAGATCTTTGTTGTTGCTAAATCTTGTAAATGGTTGACATGAATCATACCCTATCAAAGGAGGCATTAAAAGATTTTTAAGGCAGAGTGAATAATAAAATTGAAAAGGATTTAAAATTTCCTCTCATTCCATAAATAACATTCTTCCTGAGAATTGCTTCCCAAATGTGCCTTTCAAAAGCAAACTTCAAAGTCTCACTTTGGGCTGTAAGTAAACTACTTTGTCTTGTTTATTATAGACAGTCATCTTTAAGGGTTTGAAGTTTATTTCGGGAGAGGATTTAGCACTCCACAAGTTTATGTTTAAGACTGTGATATTGACTGGTTATCTTTCTTAAAATGCAATAGACATAATAAATGGCTTGAAGCACTCAATATTTTCAGAATGTTTCGCGTTACAGTACTTGATGGTTATTACTTTTAAAAAATCATTCTTATTCCCTTTTCTGAAAAAGGAACCAAAATTACTTACAAGTCACTTCACTATCTATATTTACTTCATGTCTGTCATTTAATTTTTTTTTTTTTTATTTTTTTAGAGAGGGTCTCACTTTGTAGTTCAGGCTGGCTCTGAGCTCACTATGTAGCCCAGGCAAGCCTCGAACTCAGCAATCCTCCTGTCTCTGCCTCCCAAGTGTTGGGATTACAGGCGTGAGCCACCATGCCCGGCACTGTGGTATGTGGTATTGATGGCTGGTGGACGTGAGTCTCCACGCCCAGCATTGTATGTGGTTACCAGGGATCGAACTCAGGGCCTTGCGCTTGTGAGGCAGGCGCTGGAACCACTGAGCTAACCCTCCGGCCCTGTCATTTAATATTTTTAAATAAATGCAGTGACCCCATTTTCCTTTGTCCAAGGAAGATTTATTTTGTATCAATGAAATGCTTAGGTAATGAGAGGCTAGCTATTTAAATGCCAAGCCTAACTTTTTTTTCTATTTACTATAGAACTATTTCCACAACACACCTTTCTCTTCATTAGAGAAGACAAAAGATTGAAGCCTTAGAGTTAGTCTCACCGGGACGAGGAGGTGCTTCCGTGCTGAGGGGCGTCTTCTGTGCACAGGCTTTTGGGTGGGAGGCCGGATACAGTCAGTGGCCGTGGACTGCATTCGGAACTTACGGACTTGCAGCTTTGCCCGAAGCTGTAGAACTCTGAACAGCACTGTTCACTGATGTCCTTCTGAAGAGCAACTGTAGAAGCTACTGATTGAGTCTGCATCTCCACGTCACTTGCCACCCCAAGTACAGGGCTCTCAAATGTCCCTTCCTCCCAAGAGCCGGGTCCGTCACCTCACCGCACAGCTTGAGTCAAGCATGCCTTTGCTCTTTCCTTCTTCTTTTTTTAGTCAGGAGAGACTCGATCTACCTTCTGGCCTCCGAATTAGAAACCTTCGCACCGCCTGGGTTTTCTGTTTTTTCAGTCTTCTGGGTAGGCCGGTCAGCCACACCCTCAGTCACCTCTTCCCTGCGCAGTTTGGAGGCTAGCCTTTCTCACTACTGCGGGCTGATTTGTACAGATTTTATTTCAAGATTCTCTTTTTAAAACTAGAAAGGCATTTTCCTTGCTGGGAAAATTCTGTTGCGTTAGTAAATTGCTCTTTCCCCCCAAACAATAGGCTCCTTCCTTTCCTGCCTTTTCTCATTGCTTCAAAGATGATGGAAAAGTCTGTTATATTGTCCTAAGTATTTTTCACAAGTCTTAGTTTATTTACATCGTAGTACTTTAGACACAGATTTAAAACATACTATCCATATGGTTTTGTATGTTTTTAAAAAAAAACTTTACACTATATTGTATGTATTTTTCCATTAAATTAAATATATTCTGAAAACATAATATTAGATGTCTGCTTAATAGCCCATCTTATTTAATCATTTCCTATTCAGGACCATTTGGTTTAAGTCCAACTTGTTTTTGCTTGTTTCGCAATTTTAAATAATGCTTCTGTGAACTTCTTGGTACATAATTTCTTACCCAGATTTCTGATTATTTCCTTATGCTGTACTCTAACCACAAAATACTGTCTATTTCATGTGCTCAGGGACTCAGTGGTCAATAATACAATGACTACCTTCATCTCTGTGAATTTTCTAAAGTTTAATCTTTCAGTATTGCTTGCTTTGTAATTGAGAAGGCAGGTGTTATACTCAGCAGGTCCTGTAGGCTGTGTTGAGAAATTTGTCATAGAACCATGTTGGGTCGGTCACGTGGCAACATGGGGGTTTCTTTGTCCGTGCTGACTGCTTTGGCTCGGCAGCCATGCTGTTACAGCTGGCCTGCTGGACCTGGCTGCATTTTCATGTAAACTCTGTAAAAGTACAGGCAGAAATAGCTCTTTCTCCTATTTGAGGCTATGGCTTATGCTTTCTATAGTTCTCAGAATCCTGTATCTCTGAGCCATGAAGGTGGCAGGAGTATTTGAAGTTCCTTTCAGTGTGGGTCAGTTTATATTGAAAATAAAATTTGGGTGTCCTCACTGGCCCTCCACACTGTGGTATTTCTGTGTCATGGCGGCTGATCACTGGAGCAGCAATGATAGTAGTATTGCAAGTCTTGTGTCCATAGGAAATAATGTATATTTGACATCTCTGTTGAATTTTTGAAGAAGACACTGGAATGTGCACACCCTGTGGCTTTGTCTTAAGCATAGAAGTCACAGAGAAAGTTACTGAAAAATGATTTTATAAGTGAACTCTGGGGCTCTGTGTAGATGAAAGGGAGGGCGTGATGTAGTTCGCATTTCAAGGAAACAGTCTGGGATGATCCGAAGAGCTGCTACGGTGTTCGTAAGTACCAGCAAGGCCAGAGTGAGCAGCTGTCTTCGTCTGCCTCGGCAGCCACAGCACGATACCACTGCCTGAGTGACTTAACCGAGGAAAATGTGTTCTCTCACTGTCGCAGAGGCGTGAAACCCTGATCAAGGCTCCGTGGGGCTGGTGCCTGGTGGGGGCTCCTGTTTTGACCTGCAAGTGGCTTTTGCTTGCTACACTCTCACAGGTGCAGAGGGAGAAGTCTCTTTATATCAGCAGAAAGTTGCTTGATATAAAGTTAAGGGCTACATCTGATCAATGTGGCCGTGTGATGATTTCATTTTTTCTCAGCGACCTCCGCAGAGCACTTGTCTCCCGTCACGTGAGGGCTTAGAACTTGACATGTAGAAATTTGAGGGACAGAATTCAGCTCATACTGGGATGAGAACACACGTAAATAGCAAAGAGAAAAGTGGAGCCCGTGTGAAAGGAGAGTGGTGTCCACACACCCGAGTCTGTAGGTGGGCAAGTGTGGCCTGGACATTTGTTACTAGCTTTCTAGGATGGGCAGTGGTGTCACAGTGTGTTCGTGTTTGATAAAATGATTTTGAGTGAGGAAAATTTCTTAGAGCAATTTTGTTGAGTCCATGTCAAAATGAGTTCTGTAAAAATATAAGAATTATAACTTTTTTTTTTTTTGAGACGGTGTCTCAATTTGTAGTTCAGGCTGGTCCTGAGCTCACTATGTAGCCCAGGCAAGCCTCGAACTCAGCAGTCCTCCTGCCTCTGCCTCCTGAGTGCTGGAATGACAGGCGTGAGCCACCACGCCCGGCACTGTGGTATGTGGTATTGATTGCTGGTGGGCGTGAGTCTCCACGCCCAGCATTTGTGGTGTGTGGTACCAGTTGCTGGTGGGTGTGAGTCACCACGCCCGGTATTGTTGTATGTGGTTACCAGGGATCAAACCAGGGATCTTGCACCTGCTAGGCAGATGCCAGAACCACTGAGCTAAATCTCCAGCCCAGAATTAGAACTTTTTATTAGAAACATTTCCTTTCCACTTATTCTAGCTCTTCCTTTCTTTCAGGAAACATTTTGTTTTCTTCTTTATTAATTTATTTTAAAATGTTTTGTGACTCTGTTTTACTTATATTTTATATCTTCAATATACTTTACATTTGGGCAGGAATATTTCCAGAAGCATGTGTCTATGATGCTAATTTATGAAAACTTTTATAACCAATTTAAAAATAAAATATTTGTTTTGTGTTTTATACATAGCAATCATTTAAGTTTGCTGTCTTTTGTGTCTACTTTTCTACTGATTGAGCACCTAATCCTGGACCATTACCTTCAGAAATGTGGGGCCACTTTTAAAAATGTGCACCCGCCTTGCCAGGTGGCTGTGCAAGTGCTCCCAGTAATGCCTTCTCATTGTCCCAATGCTCCTCACCATTCCATCCTGAATGAGGGCATCCGGGAATGCCATTATTTTCATTGTTTCCTAATTATGAATTTTTAAACAATCTTCTGCTTTGTTTCCCTTATATAATCATGTCCTCATTTGCATACAACATAGGGCCTCAATCATGTACGTGCATGTCCACAGCACACATTCCAAAACATGCAACGTTACTTAACATCACAGAGCTGGAGGAATTTCTAAGGGCTGATCTGGTCGTGGGTGGTCAGGAAGCATGAAAGGCTTCGGGATGGGCGATATCTACAGGACAGATGAACAGGAAGAGACCACCAAAGTCACTCCACGGATTCAGAGGGGAATTAAAGCCTTTAGGAGCTCTTCTGTCTTTACTACTTCAAAAGACTAAACAGAAAGTTGCTGTTGTCGATTCAAAAAAGGATTATATAATGAGAACCCCAAATTGCCCTTTAGTCCTATAATCAACAGACGTGTATGATGCTCACGCAATATCTAGCAGTGAGAGCCCTGCATATATAGTTATGAAGAAGTTAGATATGGTCCTATGAAGTCAAAATTCTCGTTGGTGTGAGATAATTGTTAGGCATTTACAGGGCTCATTTTAAGTTATTAAATATCATCAGTATAATGAAGAACTACAGTACATGTTTCTATAAAAGTCTCCCAAAGGTCATGAGAGGGGCCATGCAGTCTTCCTAGGGCTTGAGTTCGCACCCAGGCATGAACCCCAGGAGGAGCTGTGCAGCGCGGAAGAGGTTGTTTTAGCAAGAAGCACCTCGCACGCAGTGCCCTCGAGACAGCTCGCTGACGGGCTGTGAGATTGGGAAGGAGTCAAGTGATCGGTCATTTATTTTTTTAAATCCCTTTCCACTACCAAAACACTGGGGCAAAAATATTTCACTTTAACAATCAAGCATTTTTTCCAAGTGTGATATCCATTTCACTTTGCTCTTTGAAAAGTAAATGTCACCATGTGATTTGGTTCGTGAGTAACGGTTGGGGGGGACTCAGTGAGGGCCCCACTGGGAGCCGTGTCGCTTGTCTCCTGAGAAGTACGGCAGAGTCCACGGCTGTGCCCCCTGCACGCGCCCGGTCTCGTCTGGAAAGGACAGCAGATCGGGGTTTTATGGTGGAGACCGTTCAGAGTCAGCCCAGGGCCCTGGAATGTTCGATAATCCAACAGCACTCGGCTGCCAGGTGCAGAATGAACGTGCGTTCGGTTCTAGCCCGTGGCTGGTCTCCGAGGTTTTGGCCTGTCTTTCTGCAGTGCCCTCGCGAACGGGAGTAATAACGAGCCGACCCTCGAATTCCTTTCCTACTGGGTGGCCCCAGTCTTCCCGGTGTGTGCCAGACATCTTTGTAAATAAGGATAATTACAATTACAGCTGCTCTGGGCTAGCTGGGCCTGCTTAAGACCGGAGAAGAGGAGTTTTTCTTATGTAGAGAAACACCACCACCTATTCATGAGAACAACTCTAAAGAAGATCCAGTGCTACTTGTTAGTTCGTTCTGTTTGTTTGTTTTTCAGCAATAGAGATGACGCCCAGGGAAATTGTACCACGGAGCATCCCCAGCTCTTTATAGTTTTATTTTGGGATCAGATCTTAGCAAATTGACAGGATAGCCTCATATCTGCAGTGACAGGAATGTACCACTATATCTGTCTCAAACACTGTGTTTTTAAGCTCGGTAAATTAGATACTTTTCTGGGAAAGTGTGCACATAATATTATTTTTATTGTTTTTATTCATGGTTGGCATCCTAGGACCTGGACATTTGATAGGCTCTATTACTGTTGACAGTTGTAATGAACTCCTCTTCTTTATAAGTGGTTTATAACTCCAAGGCCATTGCTATGCCCTTTCCTTGCTCCTTGTTGTAGAGAGAATGTATTTTCCTATTGATCTGGTAGTTTTCTTTGGCTATGAGAATGTGCACAAAAACGATCATGCTACATTCAACTAGAGGCTTTAAATAAAATTCTAAGGATTAACTCGGCCCCTTCTTTTTCTGCTCAGACCTCCAGATTGGTTCCCTCCCTATGCGACCTCCGACCTCACCTGAGTGATAGAAAAAAAAAAAAAAAGGTCCAGTGATCACTGGAGCCACTTCTATCCATTAACTGCCCTGTGAAACATGGGCAGGAAGGAAATGGCGTGACTGTTAGGCGGCAAAGCCAAATAGTTCAGAATGTGATTCTTAGAGTATTATCATTATAAAACACTTCAAATATGTGGCATTGATTTTTGGGTCTAGAGAACCATCACGAAGAATCCTTTTGGAGGCTGGAAAATCAGTGGCATGTTGCATTTGGTAGTAAGACATTTAGTACAATGTAGGCAAGATTACTTGGAAGTCTAACATGGCACCTAGAGGCTTCCTGTAGAAAGGATCAGAAATGTTATGCTTGCAGATTGGCTGCTGAAAACAGTATCTGGTGAGAAGAATGAGAAGTAAGTGATTTGTCTCACACGGGGGTGGCAGCCAATCTGAAGTTCTGAGGAACCGACCATGGGGCTGGAAAATCAAACTCCCTTCCTAACTGGTTAGGGTTTTGAGCTACAGTTTTCAGGCCTTGAGCCACAGAAGCTCCTTACAAATCCAAATTAAGGGCTGGGGATTTAGCTCAAGTGGTACCGCGCCAACCTTGGACACACAAGGGCGTGAGTTCGATTCCTGGCACCACAAAAATAAATAAATAAATAAATAAAATTTAAAATCAAAATTAAAAGTCAATTAAGGACAAAATCCAAATTAATGCCAAGTGCACAAAAGCATTTGATTGAATTTTTATGTCTCTCAATAAATCATTTCAATTGCCAAAAATGGGCAAGAAAAGTGAACCAAAGGAAGAGTTTCATGAAGGTCGATAAACTCAAATCCTATGCTTAAATTCAGAAAGCCCTAAGATTTGTAAAAGAAAAGTCTATTACACACGAAGTATAACAGGATGAATATTAAAAGGAAAAAAGGAAAATAAAAACAGGAAAATTTAAACTTTAAAAGCAATTGTAACACCAGCTATTGCCACAGAAGCATATCTGTCTCTCCTATAACTTAAGTATCAGTGGATTCCCAACTTTCTGTAAGAATCAAACAAAAAAATTTGTATTTTTAAATTCCCTTTTCATATTTGACCAAGGAGGGGGAAGACAAGGAAAAAAAAAAAAAAAAGACGGTGGAGTCAGAAACCTCCAGAGAAAATTTTGAGAGAAGCTGAAATTTCGGGTTATAGAACCTACAAAACTCTCGCTCTCAAAATATCTTCCCTATCCCCAGTGGCCACGGGCTTGCTTTGTCCAGGGGAAGTTGATATGCGGACTACAGTTTAAAAAGATGGCAGATCTTTAAATTTAAATACTTTATGACAATAAAACACTGCCACGAGCCCCGGGAGACACTCCCCTCGCTTCACACCCACGCAGCCCATCTCATTCTTTTTTTTTTGAGACAGGGTCTCACTTTGCAGTTCAGGCTGGCTCTGAGCTCACTATGTAGCCCAGGCAAGCCTTGAACTCAGCAATCTGCCTGTCTCTGCCTCCCGAGTGCTGGGATGACAGGCGTGAGCCACCACGCCCGGCACTGTGGTATGTGGTATTGATGGCTGGTGGGCGTGAGTCTCCACGCCCAGCATTGTATGTGGTCACCGGGATCGAACTCAGGACCCTGCGCTTGGGAGGCAGGCGCCGGAACCACTGAGCTAACCCTCCGGCCCAGCCCATCTCTTTCTGAGGCTTTGTGCAGCGCCTCGGGAAGTCCTCCGTCCCGGGGGTCTCCAGCTGCCCCGTGGGAGCTGCCTCCGATATCTCGAATGAGTTCCAAGCCTTTAACTGTCCTGGGCACCGTGGGCGGAGTTGCCAGATCTGAGAAAAAGAGTGTTGGGCTAAGTGTGTGTGTTCACAGCGACGGGAGTCTGTGACGGGAAGCGGCGGCCATGGGTCCTTTACGGTAATACATTTTTAAAGTCTTAACAGTCTTGGATCGTGCCTTGTACGCCATCCAGAAGAAGGGGCGTCGGGAGCCTGGCGAGCCGGGCCCTGGCTTGGCGTCCGCCTGTGTCCTGGGGACAGTCTCACGAGGCGCTGCTTCTGTGCATCGGGACAGAGGCAACCAGGCCGTGGAACCTGAGCCAGCTACCTCCCATTTTTATTTTCTAATTTCTAAAGTAGATTTTGTTCTGTATATCATGTTGCAACTTTAAGAAACCTGTCATAACTCAAAGCCTTATTTTACTATAGCTTAAATTTTCATTTGTGTGATACATTGAAACAGTATTTACTAAGCATATATTTCATAATGTGATTCTGTAAGAAAAAGAAATTAAGAAAAATCTTATTTCATTCAGGAAAATGACACTATCATTCTAATAGGAAAAAATTTAAATACTAAAAAAATGGCTTCAGGATATTATGCAAATGTCTGAATAATGTATTCATTTGGAGGAACAGTGATGTTTTTCAATGATTCATAAAAGAAAGTATTGCATAGTCATAAAGTGAAATATGTCTAAAGTGAAATATATATGTAGCTTTTCAGGGTTCAGCAAACAGTATCTATCTTTAGAGAGAATATTTAGTGAAATTTTTACTATTCTGTCTTAAATGGAAATTTTTAAATATTTGATTAGATTCAAGATTATCAGCAATTAAACTCTAAGATGCTTAGCCAAAGACAGTTACTTATTTTTTGCCACTCAAAGTACCTACTGTTTGAAATATTTTCAAGGAATTTAGGGTGTTCTTAGAAATGTGGCTTACAATGTGTTGCATGTACCTAATCAGATAGGATCGAAAAAAATTCTCTATGTTTCATTAATTATAAAGTATGTCTCTGAAATTCCTCTTGTACATAATCTGTCTAGGTATGATTTGTGATGACAGGAAAGTTTCTTCATGAAACAGGGCGGAAGAAGATGTGGCTCAGAAGGAGCACAGACTGCAGGTCAAACAGCCTCGGCTCGTACCCCAATTTTATCATTTGTTATCTGTGACCTTGTGTAGTCACTTAATATTCCCCACCTTTGTTTGTCTAACTGTGCACCTGGGATAAAAATGGTGCTGCCTTCCAAGAATAACATAAATTATAAAAGAAAAAAGGTAAAATTCCTTGGTGATGACAGGTACAGTGTGGTAGGTACAGCCGATCCTTCTCTCCAGGGATTCTGCATTCATACAGCCAACAGACTGCAAATAGAAAATAATTTATGAAAATGATTATTGTGTTCGGTGTAGTGGCACATGCCTCTCATCCCAGCACTCGGGAGGTTGAGACAAGATGATTGCTGAGAGTTCCAGGCCATGCTGGTCTACGTGGCAAGAATTTGCCAAAAAAAAAAAAAAATCTAAAAATGACTTTTGTGTCAAACACATGCAGCGATCCTTCACATTATTCCATGACAATACAGTGTAATAACCATGTGGCATTTCCTTTGCATTCGATATGATATGCCATCAAGAGATGATTTAAAGAAGGCCGGACTGCATAGGTCACATGCAAATGCCGTGGCATTTTATGTAAGCAACTTGAGCATCTGCAGAATTTGGTGTCCAGAGGGACCTGGAACCCGTTGCCTGCAGATACCGAGGGACAGCTCTACTTATAAGTAATTATAGGTAAAATTACTCCAAATTACTTGGTCTGCGGTAAAGAACTCAATATTTGGCTGTTTTCATTATTGCTGTTAATTGACTCACTGACCTTAAGCGAGGCACTTAATTTTTCTGAGGGGCAGTTTCCCCGTGTAAAGTGCAGATAAATTCCTACTCGGTAAGTCTGCTGCTAGAGGTCTGTGTACTTTCCACTCATAATAATTTATTGTTAATAAGAAAATTCTTTTTTGTTCGGATAGCTTTTGACTGCTGTTGTCCTTTTATTTCACATTATTGTTATCTTTAAAAGCTGAGTATAATTTTCCTAAATTTAAAGGTTTTGCCAAGAGTGATAGACGCATAACTAGATGCAGCCCCTCTTCCTCCATGAGGCATTGAAAATTTCCTTCCATTCCAGCACCTTCCTCTGGAGGAAGGGCGGCCGTGGTCCTGGGCTAATTCAGCAGGGGCAGCTAGACTGTGCGGCACAGGCCGGCACCTTTGTTGGCATCCCAGAGCTCCCTGGATGGGCCGTGGGGCAGTTCCTCTCTGTGCGTGTGGCGCTGCACTTGGACGGGTGCTCTTGGCTTCCAAAGGCCCGTAGGTGGCCACCTGGGGGCCTCCAGGCACTGAAAAGATGGAGGTCCTCCCCCCGAAGAGGGCATCCTCCCTTTCCCAGCCTCAGTCCTCCAATAGCCAGGCCCGTGTGCTCTTAATCTCTCTGGAAAAAATTTTGTCTTCTGCCTTTACTGGCAGTGTTCTATCCGCACAGGGCCTTCCCTTTTAAAATACGAATCCCTAGTTGGAGGAACACTGTGTCTGACAGCTGAAGAGGCCTGGCCCTTCTGGAAGCCAAGGAAGTGCCACTGTCCCTCGGGCAAAGAGCCAGGGAGTGCAGGGAAGAAAGATGAACTCAACCTTGAAGGGCACTGTACTAGAGATGTTTCTGCCAACCTAAGTAAGCTCAAGAAAACACAAGAAACTGGATTAATAAAACACAACACAATAGGAAAAAGTGATACAGAAGTCACCTTCTGTACCTGACTCCAGCAGATAGCAGAATGGGGCCTGGCATGTGTGCCCCTCGGCCAGGGCTGCAGGAAGGGCTGCCCGCCCCGTGGTGCATATCCCCCACACACGGGTGTGAGACCTTTGGCTATTCTGCGCTGTCACAAAACAATTTGAACCTCTGCACTGGAATCTCACCCTGCATGCCACTTTAAACATGGAGAATTATGGAAAATGGGGCCCCCACTCAAACCCATGAAGGTTCCTCTTTGGAACACAGATATTCCAGCCCCTTGACAGGGGCCTTTTCTTAGGAACAGCCTAGGTCACATGGAAAGCTAAGCAAATACTCCTTCCTTTGGTGTTTGCAGAGAATGTGTGGATATTATGGCATAATCAGGTAGATGCGTCAACTTCCACAGTGCAGTTGTTAAGCATTGTTTGTCTGTGGAGTAGTGTGCCCCACAGTCAAAATTAGGGTCCTAAACCGCTGCTCACATTGTAGTTTTGGCTGGAGAGAAACAGTGTGTAAGCGGAGACAACAAGGTGTAAGACCTTACTGAAGAAAGGTTTCTGCCTCATTGGGGCTGTCTGGGTGATGTTTTGTGGGTGGTATGTGACAGATTATTATTTAGGTTCCTTTTTTTTCAGGTTACAAATCTAATTAAATGGTTATGGGTTTCTTGACTTAAAGTTTACAAATCTTTTGTTGGATTCAAGTAGACTCTTACTGTACTGAATCTTTTCACGGTTAAAATGGGACCCTCTGTCGGCTTCACAGGTGCCTACTTCTTAAAACCAAGGAGGGACAGCTGAATTCTTTGGTGTCGCTGAGTGAGAGGCAGGAAGGAAATGCTCCCTACAGGCAGCATCGTACTGGAACATGTAACGTACTTTTCACTATTTCTTGTGCTGAATTATATCGTTATTTACATGTGCAGCTGTGACTTGTCTCTGACTCTGAGCTTTTGAAGGGCTACAGAGAAAGGCTTAGCTCTGAGGTAGATTTTGACTTTTAAAAACGCCGGGGAGGATCTCACCATAGGACATTTGCAGTTACCTGGCTTCATGGGAGGTGAGGTGCTGCAGGGCCGGGAGCCACGGAGAGCGCGGTAAGATTCACACGAGAGTGTCACTGTCTCAGTGTCGGTTACACACTTCAGCTCTTTCTTTCCACTTTTGGTTTCTCACACCAGAGAAACAATGTGGTACTTACATACGTGTGTCAAATTTATTTCACTTAATAATCTCGAGGCCCATCCATTTAGCTATGACTGCTTCAAGCTTATCCTTCTTTATGGCAGAGTAGTACTCCATTCTAGAAGAAAGCCACATTTTCTTTATTCAATCCTTGGTCAATTGAATTATATATATATATATATATATATATATATATATATATACATACATACATACACATACATACATACATACATATATATATATATATTTTTTTTTTTTTTGAGACAGGGTCTTGCTTTGTAGTTCAGGCTGACCCTGAGTTCACCAGGCAAGCCTTAACTCATATATATCCATTTTCAACTACTTCTCTAGATTACATCACGGTACATGTATGTTTTTGTGTGTGTGTGTGTGTGTGTGTAGGTGCATGCAAATACCACGCCCCTCTCAGTGTGCTTGCTACAGATATGTGAAGTGGCTTCTCTAATGTGAACCAGGCTCAGATTTTCTATCATTTTAAACCTCAAGCTGTAGTGATTGATCTTTCAAGCACATACTTAGTGTTTTAGTCCTTAATATTGATGCATTTATCCTGTTTGTCATTAGCACACTTGTCTAACATTGTGTGTCAGATTTATGATGCATTTACTAGGTGTGATGTATAATATTTTGTGCAGATTCTGCCATTTTTCAGTTACAATTCGCAGTACAGAAAGGCTGGTACATGACTGCCTGTACTTTCCCTAAACACCAAAATAAGATAAAGCTTGTTTGTTTTCTTTTGATCTTTTACCACGGAAGGAATTTTAGGATATTCAGAAACATTTCTACTTTGCTTTTGGCTTACATTAATTAAAATTTGGTTTTGCCTTTCTGTGAAAACAAACAAACAAAGAAAATATGGAGTCTGTTTAGCTTGGCTAATGTCATTCTGTTACAGATTTTGACTAACAAGGTTTTTTCCTGTAATACCTTAAGATCTGCTTGAAAGTTGCCTTCTGAGGAAGATAGAAGCACGCCTTGTAAAGCGTGGTGTAGGGTAACCAGTTAGGCATCTCTGATGCTCTCCAGGATTCTACTGTCTATCCATCTATCATCATCTATCTATCATCTATCATCTATCTATCCATCTATCATCTATCTATCTATCTATCATCTATCTATCTATCTATCCATCATCTATCATCTATCTATCTATCTATCTATCTATCTATCTATCTATCTATCTATCTATCTATCTAATCTATCTAGTTTTATATTTGAGACAGGGTCTCACTTTGTAGTTCAGGCTAATCCTGAGCTCACTGTAGCCCAGGCAAGCCTCGAACTCACAGCAATCCTCCTGTCTCAGCCTCCAGAGTTCTGGAATTACAGGTGTGAGCCACCATGCGTGGCTAGGGTTCTACTATTTCATAACTGATCTTCAAAAATACTTATGGAATACTTACCTTATTTTAGAAAGTAAGAAAATATGACAAATTTCAGGAAGCTCTCCAGTGAAATAATGAAAAATATGTTTGGGCACTTACAGTGTTACTGTTTGGGAGCTCCAGAAAAATAAGTTTGCCGGATTCTCCTAGGCCTCCCTCCCCCAGCAGGCTGCTCTGCCTGCTGACATCAACGGGTTTCTTGACCTCTCCCTGGCAGTCAGGGGCTTCAGAGCAGAGGCCCAGGGCAGTGGGGGGCAGGGCATGCGTTTCCCGCCTCCTTCCCAGCCCACTTGGCGTCCTCTGCTTCTCGGACGGGGTTTCTCAGCGAGGTCTTCTCTACAGAGCTCTGCGTTGCAGAACATTTGCTCCCTCGGTCCTTTCTGATTTGCGAGGCCTCAGTGCTAGTGACTGGAGATACATCACCATTTTCCTATGGTCAGTTCACACTTTCTTGAATAAGCATTTTCAGGAAGTCGCCCTCAACTTCCTGAATTGAGTGGAACAGTTGTTTCCTGTATTGTTTTTTTTTTTTAAATTTTCCAGAGTAAGCAGCTATTATTTGGTGTACCTGTATAACTCTAATATTGTTTATAGACATCTTGATGCTCTAAGTTGATAAATATTATTTATTTTAAATTGCCTAAAGTTTTTTTTTTTGGCTAGAGTTTAGCATCAGGTCTAAACTCTGCATCATAAACTGTAAAGCAGAGAGGTTAGGTGCGGAGGATCTGGGAGGAGACTGCCAGGGTTTTAGTTGTAGTTCTGTCCTTATCGTGTGACTTTACACAAGTCATTTAACCTGTCAGGTCATCAGTTTATCCACAAAGGGTAGAAAATAATGGGCAACTAAAGATTGTTGTGAATATTTTAAAAGTTAACATCGATGCAGCACCGAAAACAGCGCCTGGCATATTTAAACAGCACATATTCGATGCCTCATGGACATTATAATTTCATCGACTTCCTGTTGTGCCCTGTGTACTACGGCAGGTTTTTAACAATATTTCATCCAATTTGATTCTTTGAACAATTTTGTGAGGTAGATGCAATGTTTTGTAATTTATTGAACAGGAGAAACGTCAGGTTAGTTACGTAATTTGCCTCAGTCCCCACGTCGAGCTCTGATTGGAATCATATCTGTATTACATTAAATTATGCACACAACCTGCGACACGCACGTAGACACGGAACGCTGTGTATCGTACTTAGCATGTAACATCGAAACCCTTGTGCTCGATACATCGCATACTCCATACATGATTGCTGCTGCCTTTCACTCCTGACTCCACGCCCACTGCTCTTGCCCGCGTATCACAAGCCTCCGTCTTCCACGGAAAGGAGGGGGATTCCCTTTCTGGGAAAGTTAGTGCGTCTTCATTGGAAAAGCAAAGGTATAATTCACCCGTCCTGCCCATCTCTATGCCCATCCGTCAGCCGTCATGAGAAACTATGAAAACAGCAACGTACTTGCAGAGATGCAAACTGTGGAAAGCTGTCACACACCCAGCTGTTCCGGAGGCGGTGGCCGATGTGGTCGACGGGTCCTGAGAATAGGACCAAAGGCGGCGGGAGACGGGCCGGACGTCCCACGCCGCGCTGCGCCCGTTCTCAGAGGCGCTGGCGGGCGGCTGCGCTTCAGCTGCAGCGCTGCTGAGCGCTCTGCAGGGCGTCGCGAGTGCTGGGATCGTCTCAGTGGGTCAGAAGGCTTGGGGACAACAGTGCTCGGTTAAAACACTATTCACTCAAGTCACTGATCTTTTATAAACATAATTAGAGGGAGGGACGTTTTTGGAAACCACTGTAAAGTTTGTTCATGATACTGTTAGGCACCAATGTTTGGTATAGAATTTGAAACTAGCCTATGAGTTATGAAATTTTTATATTGGAAAGTGTTATTCTATTGAATTAGTTACCAAGGTGCTTAATAGAACTGCAGATGTTATAAAGAGAGTGACAGGGGTCGATTTTATTGAAGGTTCTTGTACCTTGTGTTTGTACCTTATGTTTTTCTTCTGTATTATAATTGCTTCTATCTTCATGCTTGTGTGTGTGTGTGTGTGTAACTTTTTCTTTTAATTCTGTAAGATGAACTGCACACTAACCTGTGAGATTTGTGCTTGAACATCTGGTAATATTTATTAACAAAAAGTTTTAAGTTTCATTTTTTAAAAAGTCACTTCCACTCTTCCCCTTAGAATATTTATTTATACTTCTATCTTTATAGGTTTATTACTAAGTTGGAAAATTGATTTCTTGTATCTTTCAGCTTTTCCCCCTTTAACATTTTAGATATTTTTTTACAATAAGACAAAACAAAGAAAAATAAGTTTTGTCTTCCAGCTTCATAATTGTCTTACTAACAGATATCTTTGCAATCCATCTTTTATTTTCCTTTGAAATTTCTTAACTAAATGTAGCGATTTTATCGAAACCCTTTTTCTTTGACTTCTGTTTGATTTAATTGATCTTGCTTTAAAACCAAAGTCAGCATGTATAATATTGCTTCATACTATCATTATGACACCTTTTTAAATCTTCCCCATGTTATATGGCTTCATGTGGTGTATTCTACTGTATCTTTTGTTTTTCTGGGAATAAAAGCTGATTTAACAACATTTCCAAGAGACACCCATGATTGATTCAGCTTCTGTCCCCAGAGGACACTTGGATGGTAGATGAGAAAACCTTCTTTTCTATTCACTTTCAAATTCTCCCCAGGAGCAGAATCTCTGACCCCCACACTGGGGTCTTCCTGGTCACCTTGAAGTCTGACTTTAAGTGCTGACAGAATTATATAATAGTTGCCAAAGCTGTGTGGATTTATGGACTAACAAGTCATTTATCATAAATCATAGCTAAGTGGGAGCCTCCGTATCAAGGGGAAACTTGGGGCCCCTGTTCTTGTGAACCGTGACCCAGATGCTATTGCGGGTCCCTCCCAAGTGTGAACGCTGCACAGTTTGTGCAGAAGCCTGGCCTCTGCTTAGCACCAGGTTGGCAGCCTATACCTTGGAGAGGGAAAAGCATTTGATAATTTATCAGTTAGAACCTTGGCATGTTTTGGTGGGGAAAGGCCAAGTTTTTGTAATTTATTCCATATTATTGTTTTATATGTCCTTTTTTATATTCTAAAAAGAATGCTTGCTTTCTCACAAATGGTGTCTTACCTTGCAGTTTTGAGTTTGGTTTTCGGAAAGCCAGAAAGCGCTGGGGAAAGGCTTTGTTAGAAGGTCAGCCATTTGATTAAACTTCCGAAGAGTGTGGGCAGTGGGTGTCGCCCGCAAGGGGAGGCACTGTGTGAACTCTTATTGGAAGGAACATTCTGTCCTCATTACTTTTCAAATGGTAAACAGGTAATGTTAGAAAACTTCCTTGTCAGGCGCGTGAACGACTGGCCAAACGGGAGGCCCTTGCAGGAAGTCGCCTCGTGGCACGTGATGACCGGCCGGGACCGTATGGCAGTTTCAGTGGCGGTGACGCTCACTAGGGTAGTTGTTGGAAGCAGCTTCGATCGCTGGACGCTGCTCCTTCTCGTTCAGCTAGCCCGTAAGTTGCGGCGTAGAGTGTGAGAGGGCCGAGGCCAGCTCCAGGCTGACCGTGAATCTGCCCCACTCTGCCGCAGAGCTGTGTGTCCTTGTGTCAGGGACCGCCCCGTCCTACGGCTCAGTCGCCCCATAGAATATACTAATGATATCCTAATATAAAATATGCTAATAATAACTACTTCAGATAAATGTTATGCTGTTACATTGGTTTTTAAAAAGTACTTATATTAAATCTTGCACAGTGTTTCAGAAGTATAACCCCGTAAGTAGGATAAAACGTAAACAACTTATCTGTGTCATATTTAAATAATCTGTATTGATAAAATAATATCTTAAGGATCATCATTCCATAAAGCTTCATTATAAGCACTTACATCAGCACTTAACAGTAATAAAACTAAAACAAAAATCAAGATCATTTAAAAAACACAAAATAATTTTAAATTGGGAGCAATGCACTTTTGACTCATTCCTCAGTATTCTGCACTTGTAATATAGTATCTAAGCTATAATTCATTCACTTTCTAATTCAAGCTTTCACATGAATAATCAATAGTGATGAAACTAAAAGAATATGAAATTTTTTGTAAAAAAAATTTAAGAGTTTTGCTGAAGATCATGATCTTCAGAAGTAGGCTGTTGAGAAAGGGCGGGGACAGGAGCTAATATCCAGTTCTTGGCATAGAAGCATTGCTTGTTGCTAATGGGAAATACGTTAGGTTCATCTCTTAGTGAGGAATCTTCGAGATGTCCCTACCCTGATGGGGGTGAAGAAAGGGGTGGTTCTTACAGCATGAGCTGCCTTCCGGGGCTTGTCTTCAACATCAGGTCTTGACTGGTGAATGAGACCGAAGAGGAAGGACTGGCCCTGTCCCGAGCAGGCCAAGTTGGTCAAGGCCATCTTTAGTGTCATTTCTATTGGGCTTCAAACTGGAACAGGAGCAATTTGGAAGAAGAGGAAGAAAAAAATCATAGTAGAATTTCAAGTTGTGCTGGTCCATGGAGCCTGCAAATTACACATACTGGGAGGAATCACCTTCTGTCACGTTGATTATTTTTCATTTCATACTATTCCCTTTCCTTATTTTTCTTCCCTTATTTTTCTCAATAAAACTTTCAACAAATTACTATATTTTTTTTCTCATGGGAGCGCATTTCACTTTACTATGAAAAAGTGCCTCCATTTTATTTATTTATTTTTTTAAAATTGCATTCTTTATTGGTACAATTTGCATACATCTCACAATCACACATAACATTGGGGAATTTGTACCAATATATATACAGTCAATTCTCATTTTTACCCATATCCCTACCCACACCTCCCCACCCCCTATATACATGCTCTTTTATTTTCTTTCAGAATCATATTTATTCCTTCCCCTCATTATATCACCACACCAAATTTCCTTTGGAAATTTCCCATTCTAAGAAGACTGTCATACTACTAGAGCTCATTTGCATCTACCAGTGCTCATATCAATGAGAAGATCCGGTATTTGCCTATCTGTGCACTATTGATTTCACTCATTAACGTGTCCTCCAGGTGCATGCGTTTTATTTTTTCTGTAAGCATTTCCGTCTGTCTTCTGTAGGTATGCAGTTTCATCTGCTTTGGCCAAAGTCTCCTGTACCATTAAGCAGTAATTTCTCTATTGAAAGGATATGGCTATATATTTTACTTCATTTTCTTAATAAAGGTCTGGAATGATAAGTTTTTGGTGAAAATTTCAAGTATCATTTTCAAACTGTGCATTTTCTGTCTTTAAGAATAGCAGCTTTAAAAATTTTTAAATTCTCAGCTTGGAGAATTTTTAACTGATATGTAAATTCCTTATGTATGATAGGACAATATTGGCTGAGGTAGAAATTGTGGAAGAAAATTATTTCAGTAAATGTTCTTGTTTCCAAGAAAAAGTTTAGAACTTATAGAACCTTTCCAGCTACTTTTATGTCCTCCAACCCTAAGGACCTCTTATATAAATTTCCTGTTGTTCTCTAGTAAATGTTGCTCTTGGTTATAAAAATATTATTAACACCAGGGTTAAAGTTGTGATAATGTGATAATGTCGTACCACTTTGGCCCCTGCAACAACAGATGAATTTTCTTTCTTGGCATTGGTAATAGGAACTATATATGGACTCCTGTGAAAGGATACCAAGCTTTCAGCCAATAGTTGTTTTTCTGTTTTGCAAAGTAGTTGACGATTGGGAAGTCCATCTCCAGAGACAGGTTTGTGCGCCCTTGCGAAGTGACTCTCTATGTGACTGTGTCTGTGAAAGACCTGTGTCTGCTACTGACCTTACTGCCGGTACAGCTGCGTATCCACTTGACTGGCACCAATCTTAGTATGCATTGCTGCGTGTGCTGCGGGAACCAAAATGGCACTGCTTAGCGAAGACTGGGATTTCTGTAATACAGTATTATCTTTTTGTTTCTCTTCACATATGATGAAAGGCGCCAACAATAATGCACTCTTGTAAAGGGATCCCTCTTTCTACTGTAATTCGTTATGGGAAAGAAAAGAATTAAAAGCATTTTTGAAAAACTTCTAATATATTTCACCTAAATAAATCTATCTATTTAGAGATATGTATATACAGCATATGTATTTATATCTAAGTGGAGATTTTTGTTTACGTCTGTATATACAGGCCCTTACCTCTTCTCATTATAAAATAGAACACAAATCTGGGAAATCATCTCAAAGAAGATTATCTTTTTCATACTTGAGTCAAATGTAAGAAACGAAACCACACAACTTGATTAAATTCCTAACTTTATTTGATTTGTTTATTTTTAATGAATGCATTTGTGATTTTTGTCTGGATAAAATGCAGTATGTATGTTTTACCTTTTGGAACAATGCCCATCACCAAATTGCAAACGTCTGTAACTTCCACCATTTTTGCAGTTATCCTTTTGTTAAACTCTTTCCAATTTTACCAAAAACAATTAAGAAAGTGTAATAGAACAGGACTTCATATAACTTTTGTCCTTGTAAGTGTTTGCCCGTATAGGTCTAGGAGCACTAAGTTCCTGGTGTGAATCCAAGTGTTTTTATTATAACTGTGTTTCTGTCTTTAGTCTGAGGACGTTAGATGCCCTGTTTGCTCTCCACTGTTTTCCCGGTTCCTGGACTACAGTCACGGGGAGCAGTGATAGGGAGGCTTTGGAGTTGTCATTGTCATTGTTAGCATCGGCATAAATTTCTGTTGCTGAATGTTATTTTATATTCAACAAGCGCTTTCTGGACAAGATGATCCTTACAAAACCACAGTAGATATGAAAACAAAGCCTCAAAGTGTGTGTATTTTACCGAATGGAAGTTACTAGGGCCCTAATTTGATCAGAGCTCAGATCTCCTGAGCTGTGCTTTGTTAGAAGGTACTGCTCATTATTTTGCCTCTTATCAGCTATCTGCTGCATCCGACAATCATAATGGAGTACTAAGCTTTTCTCTGGGGAGATGCTGTAGAAATCTCTATGTGTCCTATTCCAATTTCTAATCACTCATTGATGGATAATTTGTAACTCAACAAAATTATTTGAAGTCCTTAAGACTTGTGCATTACAACACAGTTACATTTTTAACCTAAAAATTGTAAAATAATTTCCAGGGTTTTTTTTTTTTCAAATTTTCCAATTTTTCCGATCACACATTGCTTTCTTGCAATGTTTTTTTTTCATTGAATTACTTATTGTTTCTCTATTGTATTAGATCTCACTATTTGTATTTCCATTTGATTTTATGCACTTCCTTCAAATTCTTTTTAGAACTATTTCATATTCAAAATTCTAGTTGACTTTCTGTGGCATGGAACACTCCTGGTGTTCAAAACTTTGGATTTTCTAACCTAACTTACTGATCCAGCCTTATTTTTCTTGACCTTTACTAAAGAGTAATTCATAATTGAGCTTCAGCCTGAATAGAATGGACTCATGTAATCATGGCTTTAATATTTCAGCTGTTCCCTATTGAATGATATTTCCAGAGGGCCATGGCATTCAATGCTTTTAATTTTGTTGAGACACATATTTGCACAAAAGAATTATAAAATCAAATGAAAGCAACAAAATGTACTGAGGTAGTACACCAAAAGTACCTTTTAAAATAAGTACAGTATAGGAGATTTCAAACTATTAAAATTATATTACTAAAAATTACTGAAAGACCCCCCAAAAGGATCATTTGAGTTATACCTGTGAATATTTACTCTATTAGAAAATAAAACTCAGAGCTATTAAACTGTTTCTATTTATTTAAATTAATTTAAGCCATTGACTTATCCAAATGATAATAAACCCACTCCATATCAACATGCACATATCCTTTCATGAAAAATGACTTTATTTTAAAAGAAATGAATGGCGACACCATCTTAAATGTTTTAAAAATTTCTAGTGCTTTGTTTAATTAGATGTAGAAATTAATGATGTAACAGTCTCAAACTTTTTGAAAAATCTTAGTGTCAAGCTTAAAAGTATATAGAAATCAATGTAACTGTCTCAAACATTTTGAAAATCTCTAGTGTTTGCTTAACAGAATATGGTTGGATCCTTATACCTACTCCCGAATGTAATCTCTTATTCATCATGTATCATGTAGTCGCTGGAAAGCTCCATTACAAACTCGGGAGAAAATTAAAGTGAAGAAAATAAATGACTTCTGAGTGTTATGATAACTCTTGTTTTGAGTTGGCAAATCCCCCAAAAGAGTCTTAGGCACCCCTGGTAGGTTTTGGGAATATATTTCATGAGCCACTCCCACATATTAAGCTTCATATGCCTCAGTTTGTTCTTCTCTAAGGTGGAATTAACAACATACCTATCTATTATTTGTGTTTTGAGTATTAAATGAATTAATTCGTGCTTCACAGTTACAACAGTGGCTCCCACGGGCAATTTTGTGACAAACGCAATGCATTTTCTTCTACCGAGGGATCATTTCTTGTATCACTGATGTTTAACATATTTTCTTAATTGAACTGTTCCTTGTTTTAGGTAGAAAAATATAAGCAAAATCTTTGATGATGGCTATGTCTTTAGGAGGTGTTAATCTTCTGATAATCTTTGCGGTATTTGTAATTGATATTCATGTTGGATACACCTAAATCATCCACGGAATTTCAAGGCATGCCTGAAAAACACAGCAGCAAGTTGCGAACCATCTTTGTTCACCTGTAAAGTTTTATTCATTCGATGCATATGCTTTGTTTTCATTTTCCTTAGGCAATCTGAGAAACTTAATGCAACACCTTCCTTCTTGCTATCTTAAGAAAATGTCAGAAAGTCAGAATTCATGCGCTCCTCTCGTGTAGTACATTCGTTCTGTCGAGCAATGGTGTACCTTCTCGGTCTAGTTCTACAGAACAGACAAAGTAAACAAATGAATGACAAAGTAAACAAATGAATAAACAAATGAATGACAAAGTAAATAAATGAATAAAAATACAAGATTTTGAAACTTCTTATTGCTTTTTCTGTTTTGGACATATCAATATGACATATTCCATGCCTTCATGGGTGACATTTTTACTTTATATTGTTGAATCCAAAATAATTAATAAATAATGGTGTAGAAAGGAAAACTGTGCAAAGAACTTCAGTTTTCCTGAGTTCTCGTTTTACCTCTGGTAACTAGCAGTATGATTGGAGTAAGGCATAACAATGATCTCATTTCTCGGTTAGAAAAGTAGGCAGTCTAAAATCTCTCTTAGAATTAATATTCATTTTGTTATTCTCAGAGCAAGACTATATTAATCCTAATCGGCCTATGTTGTGTGGATAAGGGAATTGCCATTTTACCACAGGATTTTTATTTCTATTTACATTTCACGGAGCTGCAAGTATCCTGAAGGCAGGGATGACCAGTCATCTTCGTCTGTGGGTTCCCAAATGTTGAGTGCAACTTTATTTCCACAATTAATGTACTTCTGAGTTGTATTTGTAGTGGCACATATTCCGCAGAGAACTTGAATTATGCTTATTGGAATATGAAATTGAAATGGTACGTTGAAAGTATTTCTTGGGTACAATGAAAAAACCCCGAGAATTTTATAAATATTAAATTCTAAGGATAAAGGTTATATTGGGTCGGAATTTTTGTTTTTGGAACAAGAGTAACACATTTTTAATTGTTTTTACTTCCACTAGATGGCAGCAGTGCCTCAAATAAAATTCCAATTAGGAAAACCAACAAATCCTCAATTTAAATCAGTGGATGTACTGTTTTTAAAACTAGGCCGGTGTCACGAAGATCTGAGAAATTATTACACAGATATGCAGATCTGCGTCAAAAGCAAAACGAAATAAATATCCATCCCACAACACCAAATGAAAAATGAATGGCTTTCCTAGATGTTTTCTGTGTCTTCCATGAAACCTATAAAAATAGTAGAAAGAAATGCATACCACGAATTTCTCCTTTTCCTTCGATCCCCTTTGTTCTGTATTAGTAGCGCTTCTGTTGTTTACAGGCGTGAAAGATACAGGCACGCGCTGGGTGCCTTTGATGTGATTGTTATTCAGAATCCTTCTTGGCCTCGCAAGTCTTGCTTCATAATCATAACATCCTCCTTCCTGAATATTGTTATGTTCTTTTTCTCAGTGGAGCGATCAGTCATTTCCCTTTTCTTTTAAAATCTGAAATGAATAAATGTTCAACACAATTTCTTGAAATGCCATTTTTCTCTGATTTAAAAAAAATTCCCTTTACAAGTTTTCTTTTTTTATTACATGAAACTAGATTATCCTAAATGTTAGCTGTTTGTAACAGCTCCTTGCTTTAAGCTATTTTCCAAGCTTAATGGATATTATTAGTTCATTGAAACAAAAATATATATAAGCCAGGCGTGGTGGCTCAAGCCTGTCATCCCAGCACTCGGGAGGCAGAGGCAGGAGGATTGCTGAGTTCGAGGCTTGCCTGGGCTACATAGTGAGCTCAGGGCCAGTCTGAGCTACAAAGCGAGACCCTGTCTCAAAAAAAAAAATATATATATATGACAGAATTTCCTAATGTATTGAATAATATGATAATATATTGTCATATATCATTTCATGCAACCAGATGAAACGAATGGTGGGAAAGCATAGAAATTATTTATGGTGCCTAACAATACTTATATTTAAGTGGTTCACAAGATACTCTTCAAAATAGAAACCTAAAATGTAAATAAATAAATGAATAAAATATAGGCATAAAGAAAGGAAACAAGAAGATACACTCTAGGAGATAGAGAAGGTAGGAGAAAAGAGAGACAGGCGGATTACGAGGGGATATACTACTTTCCCCGAGTGAGCCTGACTAGGCTGTAAGTAGACAGACACTAACAAAAGTAAAAAAGATTAAGTAGTTAGTCTTTCTCCCCCCAAAATGCTATTTTTATAGCAACTTTTTAGTGAAGTATTCTTTTGATGCAGTGTAAAGTAGTTACTAAAGGTCGATATGTAAAAAAAAACGAGGAAATGACAGAAATGTGTGCATTTTTAAATTCTATAGAATTTAAAATTCTATATAGAAAACTATTGTGATCCTATATAGTGCCCAATGTACAGAAAATATGGAGTTAAACTCTTTAGATTTCATTATTTCATAGTCACTCACAGAAAGAATGTCTTGGTGATAGATGTTTTAAGCCACTTTACTTTCTGTTCTGATAGTACATATTTTCTGACTTATCTATATATTATCTGTGCTTCATACTTATGTACGGACTCTCACGTTTTTCTGTACTTTTGTTCAGCTTTGATGTGTTATGAAGATAGACACATGGCTGGGGGTCCAGGCTTCAAGCATCAGAATGGATGTAGCAGAAAAAGAGGGCTTTTCCGAACTCCGGCTCTGACTGTCGGGTTCACCCCGGGGGGCAGGGTGTGGGAGACCCTCCTGTGTGTTGCTGCTACCTGTGAACAGGTGCCGGAGCGGAGACGACACTGTCCGAAGCAGCAGGCCCAGGGGCTGAGCAGAGTCCCGGGATACGCAGTAGGAACCTACACACATTTTATGGATCAAATGGTTCCTGGTGGTTAGAATGTTTTTGAAACTATTTTAAAAGTTAATTGACGTTCTTTCTGAGGCTAAATGTTTTTTATTTCTTTCTTATTTCTTCCTACTTTCAATAAAAAATAGACAATGAAAACAGCAAAAGACTCTTGCTGTCTGGAGTTGGCTATATTTTTGCATTAATATCCTGGGCAGCAAGTATAATTCTGGCCCCTTTACAAGGTCTTTGTTTGGAAGCGCATCAGATCAGATGGGGCTTTTTTATAGTCCACCTTGTGCTTCCCTGATTGTGAACTCGAGGGCAAACAGAATTTGTTCACAGGGTGAAACACATATTTATGGCGCTGAATAAACTGCTCGGATTGAAATCTATTTGTCTGGCCATGCTAGACGGGGGAATTCTGAGGCCGAATGGGGTGTTTGTGCCCCGCATTTGCATGTCAATGCTCAGGCTTCCCTTTAGGAATTACCGCTGCTTCATGACAATGCTGTTGTCTGCAGTCTGGGGGAAATAAAACCTGTAAGAGTTCGCACTCACTTTTCAATGGCCTGGACTCTCTTTTTGTGTGTGGGTGCTTTGGAACTCTGAAACGGGGTCACCAAGTTCCATTTGCCATAGTTTTTTTTATGTTAGAAATGGAGCGATTGAACCTGCACAGAACCCAGACAGACAGACACCACAAGGCCACTTCGTGGGAAGACAGCCTCTCCGGGACACGGCGGCTCCCGGCACTGTCTCGAGGGCCGAGGCCTCCTGGCCGCCGCCCCTCCTACCGAAGTTTAAGGAAGCAAAGGAAAGCAGGGTGCTCACGGAAAATACTCAGAATCTGGTTGTGTTTGTTTGTTTGTTTGTTTGTTTGAGGAAAGCATGGGACAAGAGGTTCTTTTAGCTACTGAGAAGTCAACTTGCGAACAAAAGTTACTTGGAAGCCAGGTGTGTGGGGAATTTCTGAGGTGTTGTTATTTTCCACCTGAGCTCCCAGTGGCTATCTTTTTTTTTTTTTATAAACATAAACAATTTTATTTTCTATTATAAAACATACTATTTAAGTTACATCTTTAGTGATGTTAAACATAAAGGAAAATACTCTTTTTGGCCCTTCAAAGTATCTTTTATGCTGATATTTTATCCTCTGAAACATCTTAACTTCGTAATAATATGATTTGCTGTCCACTTGGCATTTCTCTGTGCAGTTAGACTACTGATAAGCTGTGCGACAGCCCGGAGGACAGTGGCTGCTCTCAAGGTGAGAGCTCCGTCCACTTAACCACCGATGCCTCCGCTGACAGCCCTCGGCACATGCGTACCAGCAGGAGTGATGACCAGCTGAGTCCAGATTCTTGGCCATGGTCCATTTGATCCAGCTTTGTGATTAACACCCCCCCATCTGACTGTTAATTCCTGAGGATTACTTGGATTGGCCCAAGTTCTATTTTTCTTGCACCTTTGCATCTACTATAAAAAGGAGAAAGGAAAAAGAACCTCCAATGTTAGGCACTTTAGAGCAAGATACAATCAGGAGAAGGTGGTGGGTAATTTCTCAAGCGACGTTTCTTGTCTTCCAGTCTTCTGACTTCAGCTTCAGCCTGTCCTCTTTGCCTGGCAGCTTCCTCCTGGAGTCGACGTTCCAATTCCCTTTGCTGCCGTCTCAAAAATATTTCATGATTTGTCTGCATCTGCCTCACTTGCTCCTGATGGAGCCTCTCCCTGTCCTCCATGATTCGCTGGTTCTCCCTGGCAACGGCTGCCGGTCTTTCTGCTTCAACCCTTTCAGCCTCTGCTTTCCGCTCAGCCTCTTCTTTCTCT
>PVIC010019301.1:10531-30803 GCA_004025085.1 Thryonomys swinderianus | reverse complement strand
CACACAAACAGGGTCACACACGCGTGAAACTTACTGCAGTGGAAAGTTGAAAGACGAGATAGGGTTGAGTTGGACTGGTTTAGTTCATTGTGATTTCATTTCTCATCTCTGCCTTCTTCTGTGTGTTGGCTTTATACCTAAATTGGCTTTGTCTTTGAGCTGACTTCTGTCGGTGGGAGAATGGCTGTGGAAGATCTGGGTTCCACCTCTCAGAGAATCTCTCCTGGTGTCTAACACAGCAAGACAGTATAGTTCTTGGAAATCTTCCTAAAAACTCTGTCTCATTGGCCTGAATGAAATCATGGGTCATATATTTTACTCTTTTTCCCAGTACTGGGTATTCAGCCTGGGGCTTCACACTGACTCGTCCCCTGCCCTTTTTAATGTTTGCATTTTGAGCCAGGGTTGCTCTAAGTTGTCAAGTTGCCCAGCTGGGCTTGTGACTGTCCTGCCCCAGCTCCCCAGAGAGCTGGGGTTACAGGCGTGAGCCATCATTCTCACGTTGTGCGTTTTATTCTTAAACCAAATTCAGGAGGTTGCTGTGGGCACAGGGCTGAGTGAGCCATCTGCGTGGCCCAAGGAATGGGCCTGCCGTGGACACTGGGAGGGGACAGCTCCCCTATAGCACACCGGCACTGGGGCAACTGCTTATTATCTGGCTTAAATTTATCGGTACTATAAAGAGGACCCAGAAAGGAGTGGATGCTGCCTAGGCAACCATCGGCATCCACTTAATAATGAATCCTATAAAATTTTATCTCAGGTCATACGAAGTAACAGTAATAAATATAAAAGGAAAAACGGGCAGCCTAAGCAAGTTTCAAATTGACTTACTTGAAAAGTTTTCTGCAGTTTCCCAGTTTTTATATGGTTGATTTTAGCTGACTGGCGGTAGCTACTTAGGAACAGAGAAAAAATTCATTAAAAACAATGAATTATTTAGTTGGATAGTGAATTCAGTTAGAGAGCCCTCCACTCCGCTGTGACTTCAGCTCAGGCAGGTCACTGGTGTGTGGGCCGCGGAGCTTCCCGGTGTGACACAGCGGGGGGAGGGGGAGGCGTGCTTTTCTCCTTCCTCTATCGTAGCATTTTAGTGGCATTTTATTGGTTCCTTTTATACTGTTCCATTGGCTTTGTTAATATAAAATTGCTTTGCATAATATTTGAAGTTATGAAATTTGTTAGGTATCAAAAATAAATAGGTCACTCTAATCATCCCACTACTTTTTTTTTTGTTTTTTGAGACAGGCTCTTGCTTTGTAGTTCAGGCTGGCCCTGAGCTCACTGTGGAGCCCAGGCAAGCCTGGAACTCAGCAATCCTCCTGCCTCTGCCTCCTGAGTGCTGGGATGACAGGCGTGAGCCACCACGCCCGGCACTTCATCCCACTACTTTTGACAACTCACAATTGCAGTAGTTGAGCAGATGCTACTGGGTGGTGTTATTTTGCTCCTCTGCTTTGCTCCACTATCTGGAGGAAAGTTAAGGTTAGGAGCTATATGGTAATGAAAGTCCTTTTAGAGCCTCTTTAGGAAATTTAGTAAGAGCTTTGTCATGAATTCTTTTCTGTTTTCTTCCATTCTTTCTTTCTTTTTTTTTTTGCTTTTTGAGACAGGGTCTCAGGCTGGCCCTGAGCCCACTACTTGCCTGGTGCCCAGGCAAGCCGCCGTGAACTCAGCAATCCTTCTGTCTCTGCCTCCCAAGTGCTGGGATGACAGGCGTGAGCCACTACGTCTGGCATTGTGGTATGCGGTGTTGATTGTTGGTGGGTGTGTCTCTACACCCAGCATTCTATGTGGTTACCGGGGATCGAACTCAGGACCTTGCACTTGCGAGGCAGGCGCCAGAACCACTGAGCTAACCCTCCGGCCCTCTTCCATCCTTTCTTATATCTGCTAGCTTATAGAAAAAAAGAATTCTCAAAAAAAAAAAATAAGAGAATGCTTTGTAAATTGTATCTTTTAAAATAAATGGTAGCGTGTGTATATATAAAAGCTAGTTGCTAGTAGGTTGGTAAGTATTGTATATATAATATGTATAATCATATTATCTGAAAATATATAATTCATTAAATGAAATGAAGCTGAGAATTTTTAGAGTTCATTGCATTGTTGATTAAACGTGAAAGGCTATTTAGAAGTTGCCTCTCAGTAAAAATAGCATAATTTTGTTGGTGAAATCCAAACTCTTGTAACCAAAATTGCTTAACATAAAATAATAACCAGGCTGAGTTGCCAGAGCATTTAAGTTGCTTTGGTTTCACAAAGCTTCTGTGTTAGATTATTTGAAAGTGGTTATTAACCATGCTTGTAGTATTATCAATCATTGAAAATTTTCTACATTCTTTTTCATATACAGGAAAAGTTAGATGAGTACATGAATATTGCTCTTATTATTTAGACTGTAATTGGAATCTCTCAAATAGAGTTATGAAATATAGTCAAAAAGAGAGAAAATAGATGCCTGTTGAAAGTCAGTGTTCTGTGAGTCAGACTTAAGTGCTAGATAAATAAATCAAATTTCTCTGCTCTGAATTTATCATTTAAAGGAACATTCTGCTTATGAAACTCTTCAGTACTTATTTAGCTATTGATGGGTTTGGATACCTTGTCTAATTTGTATCAATTTGGTCTTTACTCACAGATCTAAGACCCCTCCTAAAAGATCCAGGTTTCTATAGCTGATGAGGTATAGTAGTAAAAGAGCTGTCACTACTCTTAACAGTATTCAAACTCATACATAAGTACAGTTCAAAAAATGACGTCATGTTTTTTACTGTCTTCACATTTATCCTGAGGCCAACAAGACAAGTACTACAATATGTAATAATACATCATAGGCCAAATAATAATAGGAATATAATCACATTTTCCAGATGAGAAAATTAAAATTTAGAAAAGCAGTTCTTCCAAGCTTATATAGCTATTAAGTAATCAAGTGTCAAGGCATAATTTTTCAAAAACTTTCACAGTAGAGTCTTATACTAATATAGAATGAACATTTGGCACATGTTTCAGTTCATTAATGATAGAACCAGCAGCGTGATTAAGTGGTTCAAAAAGCTACAAAGATTATATAAATATTGGAGAAATAAGCTTATTAATTGTATATGAAATAGGGTCTTGCTTTGTAGTTCCAAGTCTTGTTTTGAATTCACTATGTACTTAGGCTGGGCTTGAACTCATGGTGATCCTTCTGCCTCAGCCTCCTGAATACTCAGACTATGTGTGCACTACCAGGCCTGGCAGAAGTTTAGAATGAGACAGCTAGGCTAGATACAAACCTATCCTATAAGGCTGTTAAAAACTATGGCTTTTGAGGTTTTCTAGTATTGACCGTGCCCATTCTAGAGGATGACCCTGTTGGTCAGAATTCAGTTGCATCTTTGCTAGACAAAAATTTATAAATTAACAGGTAACATCATAGAATGCAAACTAATGGATAAATGGCCAGCCAATTAAAAGTATATTCTCCAATAACATTTTTTTTTTTTTTTTTTGAGACAGGGTCTCGCTTGGTAGCTCAGGCCGGCCCTGAGCTCACTATGGAGCCCAGGCAAGCCTGGAACTCAGCAGTCCTCCTGCCTCTGCCTCCCGAGTGCTGGGATTACAGGTGTGAGCCACCATGCCCGGCTCCAATAACATAATTTTGAGTGGGTTTATGCTCTGATATTACATAGGACAAACTGACTGGATTTTTCTTGTTTTCCTTTTAAGTTTTGGGTAAGTTTTCTTGACACAAGGCAGCCTTGGGATTTAGGTCTTCTGATTGCAAGCCCAGATTTCTTTTCACTCTACTTCTGTGCTTCTTACAGTGTACGTTTTGAACATTAGAGAAATCTGATTTTTGCAAAGTTAGCTAGACTTTTTTGTTAGTTTTCATTTGTGCACAATGATGGTGATACAGTTTTCTTCCTCAGAGAATTGTGAAACTCAGTTGATACTTGTGAAATTTGTGTGAATTTGTCTGAAGTGAGAAGTAGAGGTTATAGAGTAAGTTTTGTGACTACTCTTATGATATTTTGTTAGCAAATTTCAGAGTAGTAATTATGAACATTCTCATACTTTTGATTAAGAAGTCAGTACAGTATGAAACAGTGTCTTTCATCAGATTTGCCTTTACATGTAATACTGGGAACAAAAGAGAACTGAACCATTTTAAGTAATTGAAAATTTGTACATATTAAACCATATAATTGTTTAGCAGAGTTAAACACTGAATTATTTAATAATGATTTTGGCCTGGACTTGAAGTGGTTATTTGTATGTGCCATTTAACTTAACAGTGGGGATACCTTATTCAGGTTAGCCCTCAAGCAATTAGGCAAGTCAGTTACCATAGTAACAATAGGTATAAATTTCCTTACCTTAAAAGTTTTAGGAATGAAGAAATCTCTGCTCATCCACTGAAACCCACCATTTTCTTTAGACGCCACAAATGGCATCCATTCTAGAAGATGACTGTTTAACTGCAATAATGTGATCTGAAGGGAAATTTCTACTCTGTCAAGATGAAGTAGAGTATGGTTAAAAACTAGGTCAGTGATGGTAAACCTTTTAGAAACAAGTGCCCAAACTGCAACCCCAGACCCACTTATTTATTGCAAGGCACCAACAGTGCAATTAAACCCAAATACTGAAGTTTTAATTTAGGAAAATAAACCTCTTATATTAACATCTTTTGTCTTAAAATAAAAACAAATAACCTGCGATTTAGGTTCGCCACCACTGAACTAGGTGATTAAGAACTGTTTCTTCTTAGCTAATCTTTAGTGAGATTGTTTTAGTTTTTCTAAATTCGTTCAGAAATCTAATTGATGTAATTTCTATTTACATAAAGTAGAAATAATTTTAGCTGACAGTTTGTCCTCCTATCTTATTGATGTCAAGAAGAATCACATGAGTTTTTTTCAAAACAATTCAGAATTTTGACACATTTTCTCTTCACATTTAATTGTCTAATATTATCAGTCCTGGCCAGAAAATCTACTCATTCAGCTATCATGAGGCATATTGCACAACTAATTTATCAAAAAGCTTTGCCAAGGAATTTCAATCTTACATACTTAATAAATACATTATGGAGATTAAAAATGGCAACAGTGAATGGTTAACAATAGAATCACTGGATATTGTTCAATTTTAGACTATTTTGTCTATATTATAAGAGTTGGTAGACTGGCCAGGGGATCACATGTGACTTAAGGCTTGCTTTTCATATTATCAGCTAAATGATTTTTTATATTTTTATTTATTTATTTATTTTTGCTTTTTGAGATAGGGTCTCGCTTTGTAGTTCAGGCTGGCCCTGAGCTCACTATGGTGCCCAGGCAAGCCGCCGCAAATTCAGCAATCCTCTTGTCTCTGCCTCCTGAGTGCTGGGATTACAGGCCACCACGTCTGGCGTTTGATTTTTATATTTTTAAGTGGTTGAAAAATTCCAAATAATAATATCTTGCCAAGTTCTTATAACTTCAGGTTTAAATTTCTGTAGGTAACATTTAATTACAACATAATATGGCTTTTTTGCCTAAGTGTTGTTTGTGGCTTTTATATTAAAATGGCAAATTTAAATCATGGGGGCAGAGACCATGTGGACCATGAAGCCTAGAATATGAATTTTCTGACCCACCAGTGGCAAGGCTTCAGCAATGGTGCAGTCCTACTAACTAGTTTCTTCAGTTCAATCTGATAATCACATTTATAATTACTGTAGTTAAATAATGTATTACAGTAATCATAAAACAGAACAAAAATTGTTGATCCTTGTTCTATATTATGAACAAATGTAGTCTTATTGTTAATTAAAAAAATCCTTTACCACTTTTATTGACATACTTTTGCATCATGATTAATAAAAGGAGCACATTGTTCTAATAGAAAGTTTGGGATAACATACCATCTGCAACTGAAATAACCACAGTATTGGTAATTTTTTTTTTCCAGTACTGGGGATTGAACTTTCATTTGTAATTTTTTTCAGAGATAACCACAATATTTTGGTACATATTACTTCAGATCTCAATTTCACACAAACATATGCACACACACATATAAGTACTCATACATAAAATTAGAATCATATTTAATTTCATCCTTAAGTTATAAATTATAAGAATTACATTTTTAAAGACTAAATGTTTTATGATTACTGTAATTTCTTAACTCTTATAATTGCTTGATGTGATTATCAGATTGAGCTCAAGAAGCTCATTCGTCGGGTTGCACAATTGCTAAGACCATGCTGTTGATACTTCACTCTTTGCTGAATCTGCTCTTTTATCCTGATTATATGGAACACTGGGACACGAGGTGAGGCAAAGGAATATTTGAGGACAAGTAGAGTATTTGAGGACAGTTTGTCAAATGACATAGAATAATCAAGATGATTGTTTAATAAAAAGGTTTTTATTTCAGATACGAATTCATAATCATTGATTACAGTCCTAAGAAGATTGTCTAGAATCCTTGAAGAAAAACAGGTGGAAGACTTATTTGCTTGAGAAAGAAGTTCCAAACCACCTGGAAAGGAACTGGTCAAAGTGATACTCGAAACATACCTTGAAATATAAGGGACATTATGGAAACATTGGAAGTTTGAGATGGTAATGGCAAGAAGGTATAAAGACTTTACATTAAGTTCAGTCTAAAAATACATTGCAAATCATGTGTTGTCTGTTCATAGAAAAATAGTTATATATTAAAACTTGCCTTTAGCCTTTAATTCCTTATTAAATAATGTCATAAAAATTGAAAGTCTCATGAAAGTCAAGCTTCAATAAAACCTTTTTAACTTAGGTGAAGAAGTACAGTTAGTAATTTAATAACTAAAGTCTATTGACTGTCCAAAGAAAAGTTTTGAGCTAAAAGGAAAATTTGAAATTATTCCTTGTAAACATTTCTGATTTTGTAGGTTTGTTGAAGTACAATTATTGACTCCAAAGCATGGGATCATTAACTGATATTTTGAGCACTTGTATTAACTCGACCAAAATTTAGCAATCGTGTGGAAAATATGTTAACATGTAGTTTATGAATTCAGAGTTAAAATTCAACTTCAGAAAAATGACGTGACAGTGGTTTTTAGAAGTGGTATTTAATTAGTGTAATCTGAACCTTAAAGAAGAATAGTACCAATAGCACAAAAAGTCAGTGTGTCTGAGACAGTTTTAGTATTATTTTAAAATAAAAATTCAGTTGTATTCAGAGCTTAAGAAGCTTTACATTCTTGAAATATAAATCAAGGAGATTAAATTGTTGAAATACTAAGAGTTAATTTTCAGTTCTAGCAAAGCTTGTTTTTTGATGATTATTGTGTAGAATTTGAAGAAAATGTTGAGTATTGATTAGAAGTGGAGTATAGCACAAAACCTAATATATATTTTATCACTAACAATGAGGAAAAAGCAATAATTTCACAAAGTGAAATAGAAAAAGAAGAAATCTGAAGAAAGTAAGGAAATATTCATCAAAACAAATGGGAACTCACATTCTTTTACTATCTTTGAATGAGATGAATTTCTGTAAATGTTCAAATCTGGATATTCCAAATAAAAACAAAAATAACCATTAGAGGTGGGCGTGGTGGCTCACACCTGTAATCCCAGCACTCGGAGGCAGAGACAGGAGGATTGCTGAGTTCGAAGCTTGCCTGGGCTACACAGTGAGCTCAGAGCCAGCCTGAACTACAAAGCGAGACCCTGTCTCAAAAAACAAAACAAACAAACAAACAAAACCAAAAACAAACAAACAAACAAAAAATAACCATTAGAAAAATCCTACATAACCCTAAAAGTAGCCGGAAGTTAGTTGAAAAATTGTACATGGGTAGGCAAGAAGACTTCAGAGAAGTCTAAACCAAACTATATAAAAATACATTGTTCATCTCAAAGGGAGATTTAAAATCCTTTGATAGTGCAGTGTGAAGTATTACAAAATGAAAAAATACGTAGTTTTAGAAAAAGATACCTCAGGGACCAGGCATTTAGCTCAGTGGTTTTGGTGTCTGCCTGACAAGAGCAAGTCCTGAGTTTGATCCCTGGCACAACATGTTACAATGCCGGTGTAGTTGCTCATGCCGGTGCAGAGGCAGGAGGATTGCTGTGAGTTCCAGGCTTGCCTGGGCTACCTAGTGAGTTTAGGGCCCCCTTGAACTACAAAATGAGATCCTATCTCAAAAAAAAAAAAAAAAAAGAAAGAAAGAAAGAAAGGAAAAGATACCTTAGTTGTTTTTGCATTATAGCACCAGAATATGTGAATTAGAATTCTGTGACTTTAATTCCTTTTAGGGATAATCTTTATCTGATGGAGAATTAAATCTTCATGTACATTATAAAGTTTTCCTATTGCAAATTATTTTATAACTTTAATCTTTTATTTACTTTTAACTACTCCAAGATGTCAATAAACTTGATAGAGATGCTAGGTTTGTAAACAAATTTACCTTCAAATTCTTTAACTGAAACATTTAGATTGAATTTTGTGTGTGAGGATGTTTATATTAAAAATTATGTTTCAAATTAGAATGATTTTTGTGTTTTATATATAGCTATGGGAAAGTTGACTTTTACTTTTGTTTAGATAGTATAAATGAATTATTTAAAAATCTCAAGATTCAAGGCCAGGGATTTAGCTCAGTGGCAGGGCACCTGCCCTACAAGGGTAAGGTGGTGAGTTCTGTTCCTGGTACCACCAAAAAAAAAAATCCCAAGATTCTATAGTTGTTATTAAAATCCTATATATTTTATAAAAATATATTTTAAGATTAAGAACAAATTGTACATGTATAATTTGAGATGAGTTTTTGATTGCTATCAAAGGTTTTGAATTTGTGAATATGATCTTAACCACTTATATTTGTAAATGTTTATAAATAGAATTTATAAATCATATATACTATGCATTTTATGCTGCATATAATAGATATGGTTACTCAAAGAATTGACTTACCAATTCTGATTTAGTGGATGATAGATTTTATCCAGTGCCAGAATTGCCAGTGATAGAAAGAACGTAGGTAAGTGCAGATGGAACATCTTTTTTTGGAGGAGTCTCAAAAATGTCCAGACAGACTCCAAAAATGTCCCTTTCTTTTGCATGAGCATTCATGATTATTTTGAATGACCAGACTACTTTTGAGCAATGTGTACAAAACCTTTGCACAGAGTGTGTTGTTTTGGATCTCCTATTTTATATTCTCTCTTTTTCTTTTTTCTTTCTTTTTCTTTTTTTTGGAGACAGGGTCTCGCTTTGTAGTTCAGGCTGGCTCTGAGCTCATTCTGTAGCCCAGGCAAGCCTTGAGCTCAGCAATCCTCCTGCCTCTGCCTCCCGAGTACTGGGATTACAGGTGTGAGCCACCACGCCCGGCCTATTTTATATTCTCATAATTACACAGTTTGACTATTCTCCATTTTCTAGTCATAATGTAATAAATACATGATACCAGCTTATTTAAAATAAGCAGTTCAGATGGCTGAGCGAGCAGTTTTTTGGATAGGGACTCTTGTATTTTTCTTCTAGTTACTAGTAAGTTTACTAGGTTGCCATCTGCCTTGAGCAGATTAGCAAGAAACTGTTGTTTAGGTCTTTCATTATTCTTCTCCTAGTAGTCAAAGAGTTACATGCCTGCTAGTAATTCTTTACTTCCCAATACAAAAGTTCAGTTTGGTACAGATTCATTTTACCGTTAACAAAAGGGATGTTATAAATCTGGTACTCATTGTTTTCTTTAACCATATTTGAAGTTTTGTTTACTTTGCAGGGTATCCACAAAGCTACAACAGAATTTTAGAAAATCCTTTAAGAAACTTAGTTTTAGGGAAATTTGAACACATAATAGGCCAAGAGCATAATAAAAGATCCTTAATGTAGAGGAGTATTATCTTTCTTGAAAATCAAAAATTTAAAAAGACATGAATAAATCTAACAGTTTTCTGAATTTACTTAGGTCTTAGGGTAGATGATAATCATATAGAAAATTAAAGATATGAAAAATGTTTAATATTTTCAATACTCAAGTAGTCGTATTAATGAGATGAAGCTTACTCCTTGAAATTATTAAAAGGAGAGTAGGATTTTGCACTTGCTAGAACCATAGAATTCAATTAAAGCACACAGTTTGTTTCAATGGAAGAAGCACTAATGGAATTTAGATCTAGATTCTTGTGTCTGTTTCTTTTGTGATTTCAGCTACTATACTGTATTTAGGACTAGATACTTTACACGTGTTGGGTTTTAATTCATGTGGACAGCTATCTCTGAATTTTCTTTTAAAGATTTAATTCATAATGTCATTGTATTTTGGATTTTGCAACAAGGTCTTTTTAAAAATGAATGAGAAAAAATTGGAAACAACTTCCCAACAGCGGAAATTTCCTGAATGGATGTCTGTGCAGAATAAAGCATGTGCTACAGAAGGAGAAAAGGTCTGGTGTTCATTTACTATTTTTTCAGTATTTATTTTTTATTAGTACAGTATATGTTTGGAGTTCATAATGATTACATTCCTCATGGGGAACTGGAATATGTATGTAGCACATCTTTGTTTTCATCCTCTTTCTCTTCCTTCTTTTTTTTTTTTTTTTTTTTTTGAGACAGGAGTCTTGCTTTGTAGTTCAGGCTGGCCCTGAGCTCACTATGTAGGCCAGGCAAGCCTCGAACTCAGCAATCCTCCTGAGTGCTGGGATTACAGGCGTGAGCCGCCACACCCGGCACTTTCCCCTCCTTCTATCCCATTCCCTCTGTCTCTTGATCTCCCTGGTTTTTATTATCTCTCTTATTTTGCTTTTGGGTTTCTCATGTAAAAGAAAGCATACAATATTTGATCTATAGTTTTTTTTTTCCTTTTTTCGAGACAGGGTCTCGCTTTGTAGTTCAGGCTGGCTCTGAGCTCACTATGGAGCCCAGGCTAGCCTTGAACTCAGCAATCCTCCTGTCTCTGCCTCTGGAGTGCTGGGATTACAGGCGTGAGCCACCACGCCCGGCGTACAATATTTGAATTTGTTTGTCTGATTTATTTTACTTAACATTGTGGTCCCAAGCTGGATCCATTTCCTTACAGATATCTCAAGTTTATTGTTATTTATGACAGAATAGTACTACAGTGTGTATATATACCACATCTGTTATTTCAGATGGGAAATTTAAATTTGATGGTTTAATAAATTGACCCTGACTTGTAAACTTCAGGTCATTATTTAGGTCAGAGTGTCTGTTTTGTGAATGAGTGACGATGTAGTTGTTAAATGCCTGAAGGGGAATGAATTTTAATTTGGTTAAGAAAATGAGAATTCTTATTGTATACTTCTTCTTTGAATATCCAGGCTTTTGTTTTGTTTTGTTTTGTTTTTTTCCTGGTACTGGGGATTGAACACAGGACCTTGCACTTGCTAAGGCAGGAGGAGTGACACCGAGCCACATCCCTAGCCCATCGTGTGTACAGTTTGCGTGTCATCTTTGTGCAGGGGCCATACTGATCTTTCCTATATGGCTCCAGTTTTAGTATATGTGCTGCTGAAGCAAGCACCTTATATGTACAGTTTGTTTGGCTGAGTGTACTGGTTTGAATTCAGGTACTCATTTGAATAACATTAACATTGATGAATTTTTTAGTTAAGCTTTAAGTTCTCATAGATTTAAAATAAGGTTGTTAACCAGTTGTTAGCATTTCAAGACCACAATATTACATTATTACTAATACAGATAGCAGGAAAACTCCTAAGTAAAATAAATGCTTTAATGAAAATAGGATTAGAAGTTTGAAAATAGATTTATTAGAAAAAATAACTTTGCAACGGGATGACTTTATCTTTTTAAAATTGACCACAAATTTATTAGTTCAAAGGATAAAATTTAGAATTAAAAATTGAATGTGTCAGTGGGCTTTATTATTTCAGTGAACATTATTTAACATAAGCTTTATTTGTCTATTTTGCATTTTATTTAGCTCAAGGCGCGCATTCAGAAGAGTGTTTTTGAAGATGATCTCCCTTTTTTAGAATTCACTGGATCTATTGTGTATAGTTATGAAGCTAGTGATTGCTCTTTCCTATCAGAAGATATTAGGTAAGAAATTTGAACTACCTAATTTCACTGGTTTTGAACCTTTAGAACATAGCAACTGTTATAGTAATATTTGTTAAGTACACCGAGTTTTACAGTTGAGGTATGTTCCAGCAGTAATTATTTTTATGTATAGATTATCACTAAGTTCTACTCTTCTTTAATCATGGAATTGTTTGTAATGTATCAGTTTTATTACTTCAGTTCAATTATTTTTTTACTCTTCCTAAGATGTTATATATAGAACTATTGAACACACTGTGTATGTTTTACCAATTGTGGAAAAATGTCAAAATTAATATTTAAATATACTTTTACATATTATTAAATACTATAATAGTAATATTGAATAGTCTGATTGGCTCTGTTTTATTCAGTTAGTGAATCAAGTGGTCCTTAAAAGAACATTAGAATAACTGGCAGTACTTTTTTTATTGTTTTGCGTCCGTTTCCTGCTTCTGAAACAAGATTACCTATTGAATATCTTATAAAGAAAATAAATGTGTTTCTCACCGTTGAGGTCTGGGCAATCCTACAGCAATATGCTGTCGCCTGATGAGGGGCTTTGTGCTTTAGGATAACATAGTGGGAAAGGGGAAAGGAGCCACCAACAACCACAGGGGCTGAGCTGAAGCCAATTCTCTCAAAAAAAAAAAAAATGTGACATTAATCCATTCGCTAGTGCAAAGGCCCTGCAATCTCATCACCTCTTATTAGGCCCACCTATCAACGTTGCTGCATTGAGGATTTCACTTCTGGTGTGAGTTTTAAAACCATAGCACCTTATTACATTAGGACTACAGTCATACAACCTCTTGCCCTTCGAGCATTTTACAAGCAGAAGTAGTACGGATTTAATTCCCATCTTCTTTAAGGTCGCTGTACGTTCCTGCTTCCCTCCCTTCCTTTTTAACTGTTACTGGCACTACAAAAAGCTGACCTAGGTGGGCGTGGTGGCATATACCATTCATCTCAGCACTCGGAAGACAGGAGTGTTGGAGCCTGAGACAACCTGCGTTCCATAAGGAGACACTGTCTGAAACCATGCCCCTTAAAAGCACAAGTACCTTGAGCTGTTTATTAATGTTCTCTTGGTGGTAGATTTAATCTAGAAATATCAGGTGTCCCCACTTCCACTCCGGTTTTCTGGCTGTTTTGGGTACACTGAATTCAATTAGACACGCAGAGAAAATAAAGATCTATTATGATTGTATATTAATTTCACCAATTTTTGCCTAGTTGTGTCATATATGAAGACAGTGATCATAAGTGTATTGAAGAATTGTAGTTTTGAGGAATTCTTTGTTGTGAGAGGCAGAGTTTTTGTTATATTTTGTATTTTCCCTTCTCTGACTGCTTTTAAGACCCCCTTTCTGTGTGTGCATGTGTGTGTGTGTGTGTGTGTGTGTGTGTATGTGTGTGTGTGTGTGTGTGTATGTATGCAGTGTGGGTACTGTGTATTGAAACCAGGACCTTGCAATGGATTATGTCCCCAACCCTTTTAATTTTTTTTTCAAATTTTGTGAGAGGGTCTTGTCAAGTTGGTTAGGTGGGACTTGAACTTGCAATCCTTCTGCTTCAGCCTCCCCAAGTACTGTGAATACAGAGTAAAACCATGGCTGACTGTTAAGATTTTTAATACAACAGTTTTTCCATGTTTGATCATGATGTGCCTTTGTGTAGTGTGGTTTGTGTTTATCCTGTTTGAGATTGAGTCTTTATTTTTTAACTGTAGATTTATAGTTTTCATTAAATTTGAAAATTTCTTCTCTCCTGCAATTCTTTTCTCCTTCTGGGACTTTAAATAAGTTAGATTGCTCAATACTATTTCCTTTCAGTCTCCCCTCCTTTTCTAAGTTGACTTAGACATTTTTCTTTTGTATTACCTCATTTGCTGTTTACCCTTTCCTATGATTTTTTTGGTTTAGATATTATATTTTTTCACTTCTAGAATTTCCACTTAAAAAAATCTCTCTCTTTTTTTTTTTTTTTGAGACAGGGTCTCACTTTGTAGTTCAGGCTGGTCCTGAGCTCACTATGTAGCCCAGGCAAGCCTTGAACTCAGCAAGCCTTGAACTCATCAATCCTCCTGCCTCTGCCTCCTGAGTGCTGGGATGACAGGCATGAGCCACCGTGGTATGTGGCTCTGTGGTACTGTGGTATGTGGTATTGATTGCTAGTGAGCGTGAGTCACCATGCCCAGCATTGTAATGTGGTTACCAGAGATCGAACTCAGGACCTTGCGCTTGTGAGGCAGGCTCCAGAACCACTGAGCTAAGTCTCTGGCCCATATCTGCCATTTTTGTTAATATTTTAATGCTTTCTTTTAAATCATTGAACATGGTTAGCCTATTTATAGTAGTTTTAAAGTATTTATTTATCTTGTTAACTCATTATACTAGTTTTCCCCCCTTTTTGTTCTGTGCTTACTCTTCTAGATGTGCCTCATATTTCCATTTCTTCTTAGGGCTGTTAATTTTGCTGATTAGAGGTTGTGAGTTCACCTTGTTGAATGTTATTTTGTCTACTTTATTTGTTAGTTATGTGAAGATCAGCCCTTTATTTTGAGACTTTATGTCTTAGTTAATATCAGTTGCTGAGACAAAATACCTGGCATCTGCAGCGGAGGGAGGAGAGATTTATTTTGGGCCATGTTTTAGAAGTCTCAGACTTCGTGTGGTTACTTGGCGCTGGGTAGAAGAGGTGGAGTGAAAGAGTTTGGTAGAGGAAAGCTGCTGTTTCACAGCAGCCATGACACAGACCTGAGGGAGTGGCCGAAAAGGCGGATGGATGCCCACAGTGACCCACCCCTTCTGACAAGACCCTCCCTCCTAACAGCAAGCACCAATAATGGCCCCATACTCCGGTCACCTTCCAGTCAAACACAGGAGGCTTTGAGGGCTATTTTAGGTAGACAGCTTCACAGGGTAGGCCTACAGTTCCCTTTAGGCTTAGCAGTAACTTAAAGGGTGACCCCTCTGCCTTGCAACCATAATGCTAAGTGAAATAAGCCAGACACAGAAGGTTAAATATGGGACAGTTTCTCTTTTATGAGAAATCTGAAGAATAAATAATTTAAAGAGCAAAATAAAAGATGGCAAGGAGGTAGAACTTTTGCAGATGGGAAGGGACCTAAAGGTGGAGGGAGAGGGCAGGGAAGATGAACTAAAATGGATTAAGATATGATCTGTTTATGTTCCAGTTCCCTACCATGAATGTATTCATGTATCATAAACATGTACTAAGAAAGGGTACTAATCTGTGAAAAATATTTAAAACATGTTTTAGATATTACTTCATAATTTTATATTCAAATATATATCATTTCACCTGTTTAAAAACATTCACAAATGCTGCCAAATTGTTTTTACAAGAATATGCTAACTTATTTTTTTCATTTAACATTATGTTTCAAATAATTTTTCTCTGTAGTTGCATTTTAACTTTTCTATGTGGTATCACTGTTTTAGTATTTCACTGCCCATTTTCTTATTGGCAGAAAGGCAATTTTTGTTTCAATTTTTTTGCCAATAGGAGCAAATTGTGCTGTGCATTCTTTTTTTTTTTAATTTTTTTGAGACAGGGTCTCACTTTGTAGTTCAGGCTGGCCCTGAGCTCACTATGTAGCCCAGGCAAGCCTTGAACTCAGTAATCCTCCTGCCTCTGCCTCTCAAGTGCTGAGATTACAGGCGTGAGCCACCACGCCCGGCACTGTGGTATGTGGTATTGATTGCTGGTGGGCATGAGTCTCCACGCCCAGCATTGTATGTGGTTACAGGGGATCGAACTCAGGACCTTGCGCTTGCGAGGCAGGCGCCAGAACCACTGAGCTAACCCTCCGGCCTGTGCTGTGCATTCTTAAATGTCTGTTTATATACTTGCTAGAGTTTCATATATTTATTAGAAAAGATTATCAGGTCATACATATAGTATTTGCACATCTGCAAATAGATAGTATCAAAGTTTTTCCAAGACATTTTTTTTTGGGGGGGGTACAGGGGATCGAACTTGGGTCCAAGACAATTTTTACCAATTTATGTGCTCATCAGAGATGACCAATCCCATCCATAGATGTGGTTTGCAGCACTGGATATTGTGAACCTTTCATTTTTTGTTAATCAAATAGATTTGAAATTGTGTAGAGAAAATTAAAGCTTTTACATACTCATTTGTTTTTGTAAGCTATTTTGATTTCTTTTGTGAATTCTGTTACAATTTTTCTCCATTTTTCTGCTGGATTATTGTGTTTTCTTAATTTTTTTTGTAACTTAATATTTTCTCATAGCCCATTGTCAGTTATGTATTACAGATACCTTCTACTAGTCTATAGCTTCCCTTTGTAAGTTTTTTTTTTTTTTTTGAGACTGGGTCTCGCTTTGTAGTTCAGTCTGGCCCTGAGCTCACTGTGTAGCCCAGGCAAGACTTGTATTCAGCAATCCTCCTGCCTCTGCCTCCCGAGTGCTGGGATTACAGGCGTGAGCCCCCACGCCCGGCACTGTGGTATGTGGTATTGATGGCTGGTGGGGGTGAGTCACCACGCCCAGCATTGTATGTGGTTACTGGGATCGAACTCAGGGCCTTGCACTTGCGAGGCAGGCACTGGAACCACTGAGCTACATCTCCAGCTCCTCTTTGTAAGTTTTGAATGATGTCCTTAGCTATGCAAAAGTTTAAAATTTTAATGCAATTTAATCTTCCCTGGATTTCCCCCTCTAGCATGAGTCTGTCTTCTGGAGATGTGGTGGGATTCGACATGGAATGGCCACCAGTGTACAATCAAGGGCAACTCAGCAGAGTCGCACTAGTTCAGCTGTGTGTGTCTGAGAACAAATGTTACTTGTTTCACATTTCTCCTATGTCAGGTTGGTTGTCTCTTTTCTTTTGTTTCATTTTTATATAGCCAATAATTGTAATATATCAACTGTATTCCTGTAAAATTAGTCTCTTTTATTAGTTGGCTCTTCTCTCACTTTCTTATAGTTAAGTATTCAGCTTCTACCTGATTTACTTACGTTCCCTGTTTCACTGAATTTTTATAACATTTTTCTGCAAGGCATTGATACTTTTTGTTGTTGTTGTTTTTTGCGGTACTAGGAATTGAACTTGGGTCCTTATGCTTCCAGGGTAGGTGCGGTACCACTTGAGCTAAATCCCCAGCCCGGCATTGATACTTCTTTTAAAGGGAGAAGTGAAGTTTAGAGGGTGTTAATGATAAAGGATATACTGTTGGTGTTAGCAGCGGTGACACTCAGACTTGCTTTTTCTTACCATTTATTAGTCAGGCGTTTGTCTTAGGTAAGAACAGAAATACTTAGGTGAACATGTTCCTGAACTTAAGCTTAACAGAAACAGAACTTTAAAAATACAAGTGGAATAGAGAGAAATAGAAGTAGACAGTACTTAACAGATACTATCTAAATAACAACAAAATATTATAGTTTTTCCTCAGGGATTAAAAATGTTGCTTGAAAGTGAAAATATTAAAAAGGCAGGTGTAGGAATCGAAGGAGATCAGTGGAAACTTCTGCGTGACTTTGACATCAAATTGAAGAGTTTTGTGGAATTGACAGATGTTGCCAATCAAAAGGTAGATATGTATATTTTTCCATAGAGAAGATAGTTTTGTTTTTTGAAGAATGTGCCTTCTATCTGAATGTTATATTGAAAAAATAATTTAAGCTCTATATTGTTTTTGTAGCAGTAGAGAAGTTCTGTGGGTTATACTTGGGTATAACATTTCTAGTTTTATTTGTGGTTTGGTCTTTTGGGAGTAATAGCAGGAAGTAATTTTTGCTTTTTCCTACTTCTAGTTGAAATGTGCAGAGATCTGGAGCCTCAATGGTCTGGTTAAACACCTCTTTGGTAAACAGCTTCTGAAAGACAAGTCTATCCGCTGTAGCAATTGGGGTAATTTCCCTCTCAGTGAGGACCAGAAACTGTATGCAGCCACTGATGCTTACGTATGTACTTACAGATTCTTAGATTGAGGTGTTTTTTGAAACTTTATAATTATGGAATCTTTATTGTAGTGATGGCATAAACTCAACTAAGATACTTAATATCAGCTTGCATTAAAAATTGCTTTTATCAAGTGAAACTTTTAAGTTCTTGATATAAATTAACAAGTACCAATCAACAAAAAGTGCTGTTTATTTTTTTTTTTAATGTTTTTTTTTTTTTTTTTTTTTGAGACAGGGTCTCGCTTTGTAGTTCAGGCTGGCCCTGAGCTCACTGTGTAGCCCAGGCAAGCCTCGAACTCAGCAATCCGCCTGTCTCTGCCTCTTGAGTGCTGGGATTACAGGTGTGAGTCACCACGCCCGGCAAAAAGTGCTGTTTATTTTTATAGTCATGATTCCAAAATAATGTTCAATTTGTGGGTAGAAGACGTAAACTTGCTGAAAATGTGAAAGGCTAACAAGCTCAGGCTTAGCAATCACAAATGGTATCGATGATGTATTTAATATGTAGAAATTTAGAAGAAGAATAATTATAAAAGTTTCTATATTGAGACTGGCTGTATTTCTTATATTTAAACTATAGTGAAAACAGAAAAATTGCTTCCAAATTTGGCTTGCTGCTTCTGTTTTATATTTGCAGGTTTACATATAGTGAAATCTGAGTTTTATATGTTGTAGTGTTCTATGTGTGTCTATTAACATAAATTAAGGTATGAAAATACATTTTATGCACAGTGAATTTCTTTTCTTTTTGATAACTTTTATTTACTGATAAGTATCTTTTTCTTTCCCATTTTGCCTTTTCTTTTAGCAGTGGAAAGTCCTTCAATTTGTAGCCAGAAAAAAATTTATTTTTGTCAGAGAAGTAGGGAGTGATGTTCCTCTTAAAAAACCTACAGTACTTGTTGAGACTAGCACAAGTTCTATAGCATTTTTATTCATAAAAAGTCAGTATGATTTGATCATTCCTGTTAACAGTATATACAAGCAAGACCACATTCTCAACTGATTTAATGAAACGGAAGGAAGTAGATAGCTAATCAAAACAGATTTCTCTCCTTAGTATATATTTTGTGAGAGTTTATTTAAATGAAGATACATAGATGTTTGTGTAGCAGTAATAGTTTGAATTTAGTTTTGGGGGAACTTTGAAAATCACTCTTTTGGATTTTCCTAATGATGGGACATATAATGTTATTTTCTTATCTTTAACCAGCTTACTCTTTTTTTTTCTTCTGTTTTACCATAGGCTGGTCTCATCATTTATCAAAAATTAGAAAGTTTGGGTGCTGGCATACAGATGTTTGATACCAATAAAGGTGTGTTCTGATCTCAAAATAAAAGATAAAATGTGAATTACCTGTTTTGTGAGTTTATCCACTCAATTATCACTTTATTAAAAGTGATAATATTCACAGATTTGTAAAGTGTTTCATATTGTTACAACTTTTTTTTCAGCTTTTGTTTTCTATTAGTATGTGTTTGTAGTATATAATGATTGCATTCCTTGTGGAGAATTTACACTTATCTTAATTTCTGTTTTCATTTCCTTGTCCTTCAGTCTCTCAGTCCCTTTATTATTTGAGAAAGATCTATGTCCTTTTTGATCTCTCTTTGTTTTGTCCTTTATATTTTTTCTTACGTAAGAGAAACCATATAACAGTTAAACTTGTATATCTGATTTATTTCACTTAACATTATGCTTTTAAGGTACATCCACGTTCCTACAAGTTTACTATTTTTTATAGAAGAGTAGTACTTCATTAGGTAAAATTACCATGGCTTACTTATAAATTCATCTATCAATGAGCATGCAGGCTACTTGGAAGATTCAGCTATTATGAATTTTGTTGCTATATCATTGCAAAATATGTCTTTTACTCTTGGAAAGGTACTTAGAAGGGAAATAGCTGTATGAGATGGAATTTCTTCTATTTTTGGTCTTTTGAGGAATCTCATATTGATTTTCATAATGATTTTATGAGTCTACATTCTCCCAGCAGTATAGAAAGGATTCTTTTTTCCTGCAGTGTTGCTAGGATTAGTGATTACCTGATTTCTTGATGATAGCTATTCTTTTTATTGTAAGGTGGAATCTCAGTGTTATTTTAATTTATACTTCTTTAATTGCTAGAGATATTGAACATTCTTCCTATATTTATTGTCCATTGTACTTCTTTTGAGAAGTGTCTACACATTTTAGTTGCCCAGTTTTTGATTGGGACCTCTGTTTGGGAGGGTCACTTTTTTTTTTTTTT
>PVIC010019301.1:0-10431 GCA_004025085.1 Thryonomys swinderianus | reverse complement strand
TCAGAATTGCTTTTATTATTCTGGGTCTTTCCTGGTTCTGCATACATTTTAGGATTGTTTTCTCCATTTCTGTGTAGAAGAGTGTTGGCATTTTGATAGGGGATTTATTAAATCTGTGTACTAATTTTGGAAGTATTGCTATTTTGACTGTAATGGCTCTGCCTACCTACAAATGGAATATTTTTCCATTTCCGTTTTCTTTTTCTTTTTTTGAGATAATATAGTTCAGGCTGGCCTTAAGTCACTATGTATCTCATGCTGGCCTCTATTTTTCCATTTTCTGATGTCTTCTTCATTCATTTTTCAGAGTACTGTAGTTTTCATTGTAGGAGTCTAGTTCCTTGGGTGGGTTAATTTTTAAGAATTTAAAAGTTGGTGCCATTGTGAATGCTTTTTTTTTTTTAAAAAAACTTTCTCAGTGAGTTCATTATCAGTGTACAGGAATTCTATTGATTTTTATTGTGCTGATTTTGTATCCTGCTACCCTGGTGAATTTGGATGTTAATTCTAGAAGTCTTGGGAGAATTTTTGGGATCTTCTGTGTGGAGTATTGTGTCATTTACAAATAATAATGTGAGTTCTTCCTTTCCTATACAGAGCTCTTTTATTTATTTTTCTTGCCTAATGCTCTTGCTAATGTTTTGAGTACTATGTTGAACAAGAGTAAGACTGTGGACATCTTTGTCTGCTCCTGATTTTAGAAAAAAGCTTCAGTTTTTCCGCATGTAATATGGTGTTGGGGGCCGGAGGGTTAGCTCAGTGGTTCCGGCGCCTGCCTCGCAAGCACAAGGTCCTGAGTTCGATCCCCAGTAACCACATAGAATGCTGGGTGTGGAGACACGCCCACCAACAATCAACACCGCGTACCACAATGCCGGACGTGGTGGCTCACGCCTGTAATCCCAGCACCCGGGAGGCAGAGACAGGAGGATTGCTGAGTTTGCGGCGGCTTGCCTGGGCACCATAGTGAGCTCAGGGCCAGCCTGAACTATAAAGCGAGACCCTGTCTCAAAAAGCAAAAAAAAAAAAAAAAAAAAAAAAAAAAAAGTGGTGTTGGCAGTAAGTTTGTAATACATAACTTATCAGATTAAGGTTATATCTTTCTGTACTTATTTTCTTCAGTGTTTTATTATGTGTGGATGATGGATTTTGTCAAAGCTTTTTACTGCAACTATTAAGGTGATCACATGGTTTTCATCCTTTTGTTTATGACATGATTATATTTATTGATTTGTGTATGTTGCACCATTTTTGTGTCTCTAGGATGAAGCCTGTTTGGCCAGGATGTATGATCTTTTTGATTATTTGTTGCATTGTTTGCCATTAGCAACACTGATGATTTTTCATGTATATTCTTTAAAGAGATTGGACTATAGTTTTTTATGTTGTTGTTGGATTCTTCTCTGATTTTAGAATCAGGATAGTACTGGCTTTCCAAAATGATGTTGGGTGTACTCCTTCCCTTTTAGTTCATTAAAGAGCTTGAGCAGTGTGGGTGTGAGATCTTCCTGAAGATTTTATACAGTTCAACAGAGACTGCTTTTCTTAGTTGGTATTCTTTTTTTTTTTTTTTAAATTACTGCTTTAATTTCATTGCCTGTTATTGGATTATTTGGAGTTTCTAAATATTTTGTATCCATTTCTTGTGAATTTCTTACCCGCTTGTGTCAGGGATTAAACTCAGGACTTTGCATTTGTGAGGTAGGAGTGAGCCACTGAGATACATACCCAGCCCAAGAAGTGCCTCAACATTAGAGTTGAATTTTTTTCCTCCACATTGTTTAACCCACTGCCTTTAATTTTGGTTTCAAGCCAAGTGTCTGAAGATGATCAAAATGTGGACAGATTTTTTGAGAAAGCATAACACACGTGGTCTGGAGTCCACTAGCCACTGTGGTTCCTCTTTGTACTGAAACCTCTTGGACCTCATCTTTACTTGCTGCATTTTTATTAATATTTCGGTACTCTGAGCTCAGACCAGAATCTCCCATAAAGCTTGGTCTACAGTATTATAGGTGTGTTTCTCTAGCCATCCTCTCCAAACCTTTCCAAACTCTTCTCACAGGCCAGCTCCAAAGGCTTCTGAACCACATGGCCGACTAGTGTCTCGGCAGTACCCACACTCATGGTACCAAAATGTGTCTTAGTTACTTTCTTATTTCTGGCACGAAATAGCCAACACTCACAAGTTAAAAGAGGAAATGCTTTTTTTTTTTTTTTAATCTCATTGTTTGTAGAGATTTTAGGCTGTAGTCAGCGGGTTCTAAGGCAGGGGGGCATCATGGCAGAGGAGAAACAATTTGTGGAATAGCAGGCAGGAGACCATGAGCTTGTGCTCCTTCCTCTCTTTCCTATTGGTTGGTGCCATCCACACCAATAGATGAGGGGGGCCTTCCTTTAGTAACCCTATCACTGACAGATATGCTAAATCAATCAGTGGATGATCAAGTTATCATGTATCTATAATCCAGTAGCAGACACCCATGATCCACTCATTTCCCAAAATCCCCACCTATGAGTACATAAGACTTTGGGGAGACATCTACATATGAGCCATCACAATTGATGGTTTGTGTGCTTTATTTTGTTGTTTTTTAAAGAACTAGCTTTACTCTTCATTGATTCTTTTTATTGCTTGATTTCACTGTTTTCATCTTTATAATTTTATTCCTTGTACTAGCTTAGAGTTTGCAAATGTTCTCGTTTCTCTAGATCTCTGAGGTGCCTCATTAGGTTATTTATTTGTGTTTGCTCTGTTTTTGTAATATAAATATTTAGAGGTATAAACTTCCTTCTTAGAATTACCTTCACTGTGTCTCATAGGTTCTAGTTTCTTGTACTGGGATTATTACTTGATTCTTGGAATTGTCTTATTTCTTCCTTGACTTCTTTTGTTTCTCATGTATTATTCAAGAGTGTATTGTTTAATTTTTACACATTTGTGCAATTTTGTATTTTCTTTTTCTTTATTTTTTTGATTTGTATTTTCTTGTGCCCTTGATTAGTTTTACTAGATCTAATAATATTCATGGTATAGTTTCACTTCTTTTTCATTTACTTATGCATGCTTTGTTGGCTAATATGTGCTCTACTTTGGAGATGTTCCATGTACTGCTTAGAAGAATATGTATTTTGTGGTTGTGTAGAAGACTAAAACATGTGTTAAGTCCATTTGTTTGAAGTTTTTGTTCAAGTCCAATGGTATTTCTTTGTGAGTTCTTTTGTGTGTATGTGACAGTTGGATATTGAGGACCCCTACTATAATTTTGTTGATGTTTATGTAATCTTATATGTCTGGTAGTACTTGTTTTAGGAACTTGGCGTGTGATTATTTGATGTGTTCCTGTTAATTGTCAGTTCCTATTGAGTTTTGTCCATAAGCAATGTTTTGTGACCTTGATCTCTTCTGATGAGTTTTGGCTTGATGTTTAAACATAAGGTAACTACTGTTACTTATTTTCATGCTCCCATTGTGTGGAAATTGTTTTCCATCATTTGATATTTAGTCTAAATTTCTTTTCGGATTGAATGTTTGCAACATGTTTCAGTTTTGGTTTGTGATCCATTGTGTCAATCTGTGTCTTCATTAAGGAATTGAGATTATTCACATTGAAACTTATTACTGAAAGGTTTATTGACATTCCTGTCATTACATTATTTTTCTGTTCCTGATATCTTTGTTTTCCTTCTATTTGACTTCTCACCATGGAGTATTCATTCTGTTAGGCCTTTGTGTTTTTAGTTTCCTCGTCTGTTTCTACAATATCTTTGAGAATTGTTTAGAGTGCTGATTTGGTCGACAAGAATTTCTTTAGGTGTGAAGTATTGAATTATCTTGGCAATATCTTATTTCTCCGTCAGATTTGAAATACAGTTTTTGAGGATGTATTCTGGTTTAGATACTTCACTCCACATTGTCCTGGTCTTCAAGGTTTGTGTTGAGAATTCTGCTTGAATTCTAATGGGCTTTTGCTTTGTAAGTGATTTGTTATCTTTCGCTAAAAGCTTTTTAAGATTCTATCTTTAAAAAAAATTTGCTTTTGTAACTTCTGAGAGTCATACTGTTTTTAAGCCAATTAAAAATTGTCATTTTTAAAGTATTGGACTTAGGAGATTTTAACTATGTTGTTTCCTGGGGAGGTGTTTTTTTTTTTTTTTTCTTTTATCATGACTGTTTGGGGTTCTGAGTTATTTGAATGTTAAATTCTTTTCTCATGTTTGGAAAAGTTTTTGGTATTTTTTGATTAAACAGATTTTTTGTTATATGTGTTGTCCTCTGATATTTCACTAATTCTAATTAATCTTAATTAGTCCTCTTTACATCATCTAGCAGCTGTTGCATCTGTTTTCAATAGTCTCTTGTTTTTTTTTTTTTTTTTGAGACAGGGTCTCGCTCTGTAGTTCAGGCTGGCCCTGAGCTCACTATGTAGCCCAGGCAAGCCTCAAACTCAGCAATCCTCCTGTCTCTGCCTCCTGAGTGCTAGGGTGACAGGCGTGAGCCACCATGCCCGGCACTGTGGTATGTGGTATTGATTGCTGCTGGGCGTGAGTCTCCACACCCAGCACTGTATATGGTTACTGGGATCAAACTCAGGACCTTGCGCTTGCGAGGCAGGCGCTGGAACCACTGAGCTAACCCTCCAGCCCAATAGTCTCTTGTTTTTAAGGTCTGTCTCCTTAATTGATCACTGTCAACAGCTTGTCTTCTGTTTCTACTCTCTGTGCTTGCATCAACCTTTTCTATTTCCTTTTCTTTGTCTTTCTTTCTTTTTTTCTTTCCTTCCTTCCTTCTTTTTTTTTTTTTGGTGGGGGACAGGGTCTTTCTGTGTAACTCAGGCTGACCTTGAACTTGCCATGTAGCCCAGGTTGGCCTCAATAGTTGAACACTCAGCAGTCCTCCTGCCTCAGCCTCCCAAGTGCTGGAATTACAGGCATGTGCAACCATACCAAACCATATTGGTTACTTCTGGTGCTTATACTTTTGATAGAATTTTTAATATCCCTAGTTTTTTCTTTTTTCTTTTTTTGGTGCCTTTTAATGTACATCAATTCTCTTCTGTGCTGGTCATTCATGTTTTAATTAGCTCAGCCTTAGCTTTTTATTAGTATCTTCTGTAAACTTGCAGTTATTTTGTGTGTTAGGCCCATTATCTCTTTGCTATATCTTGTTTGAGCTTCCTAGGTACCTTATTGATCTGTTTTTTAAAATCTCCTCTGTTATCCTTTTGAATAGTTCAGTTGTACCTTTTCATTTTTTGTCTTTGATATCCAGTAGTTCAGCTCTGGAGGAGTCGGGAGTTTTGGTGGCATTTATTGTCACTTCTTGTTTGTTTTATGTGCCAGTTTGCACGTTGAGCATACTGGAAAGCTTTGCCGCTAATATGAAGACTGCTTTAGTTACTGTCTTGTTTTCAGCTGTGCCCTCTGGGCATGGCTAACTGTTGGCAGTTGCCTCTGGCTTAGGATCCAACTGGCTCCATTTATTTGGAAGGGGAGGCTTTAGTATATTGGACCATTTTCCTGTTCTCCAGAAAATAGACCACAATATTATTGATACAAAGGCAGTACAGATACTGTTGTGGAGAAACAATTAATAGCAACAAGTATGTCACCTTGAGTACAGTAATAAAATCAGCAACAGGGATAATGTCAAAGTCACACTGGAAACCAATATAACCTAAGAATGAATAATGTAGCATCCTTAATCTTAGAAAGAGATATATAATTAAATATAAAAACAATATAAAATATAAAAAAATACTGACCTACAGTAAATACCTAATAAATGGAGCTTTACCACCACTAGTAATAGGATAATATTCGATAGTAATAGCATAGAGTTCACTGGCTATCTAAATTTTTATAAAGCTTAGTATTTATAATAGTAAAGGTAGATGGAATGGGGAGCTGGAGAATGAGAAAAAGAAAATTTGAAAAACTAATAAATGGAAGAGAAGAGAAAATTTACATAGGAGATAATATTGAGAAGTAAAAGGAATATGACTATTAGAAAATAGCCACAGAAAAGAAAAACAACAACAAAAAGAAAGAACAAAGTAAAGATTGAGTTAAAAATAGTGCCTGTTTTTTAATGAATGATCAGTGACTTTCCAGCATATGTATTCTTTTTTTTATTGAGTTTATGGTTACATTTTAGATACACATCATGATCACATTCAACATTGAGAATATGTACCTCTTTGATGTATCTTGAGTCTCATTTTTCCCATTCCCCTGCCCTCCCTATAAACCCACAAGCCCCCATATACATAAGCTTTGTTTCCATCATCGAATTTTTTTTCTGCATAACGCAGCAAGCTATGACTTTCTCCACCTAGTTTTAGGGATTATGGGTCTGTGAGGTACCCTCCCGTCACTAGAAGCCCCTTTATCCACTCGAGACTGTGGTAACAAGCTGAGATTCACCTTGTTTGTATCAGTAAATGGAAAACACAGTCAGTCTTCTGGTCTCTGCCTGATACAGGCTGAGGGGCCAGGGTTCCAGTACACTTTGGGACTTGATAATCAGATCTTCCTGGGCCTGGTTTCTCATTACAGAAGACAGGCTGTGTTCTTGGTCTGAGCTTAAACTCCGCTAGGGGTCTGTGTCTAGCCTCCAGGCTCCGTGGTGTCTTTCATGGCTGTCTGTCACCCAGTCACTTCAGGGAGATAACGCCGAATCCCTTTAGCTGGAATCCCTGAAGCTGCTGACCATGTTTACACTTTCTTCCTTGGCTTGCTGGCTCTCCATGCTTACCTTCTCTTCCTGGACATTGACCTTCTCTATGGCCAGGTTGGTTAGTTCATGCTTCTGCTGCCAAGGAGGAGTGAAATACAGAGCCAGCTTGGAATTGGGCAATGGTTGCAGCTGGGTTGTTGTGTGGTGGCAGCAACTTGCTTATGACATCTTCTTGAATGGCTAAGAGTGTTGACATTTAGGTGAGTTCTCCCAGAGCCAAGGAATAGAATCTTAGGTGTGTTACCTTGGCAAAGCAATAGGGATGGAAAAACCTCAATGAGAAAGAGCAATATTAGACTTTTAGAATTAGAATATTAGAATATTAGTAGATGAGGAGGGTTACAGTTGATTTTAGGTATGTTAAAGCAGAGACAGCTTTAAGATAGGAAAGGCAGAAAATAAAAGAGCATGTATAAAGGGGGGAGGAGGGGGGAGTGGGTAGGGATATGGGTAAAAATGAGAATTAACTTGTGGCATATACTGGTACAAATTTCCCAATGTTATATGTGATTTTGAGATGTATATAAATTGTGCCAATAAAGAATTCAATTAAAAAAAAAAGATAGGAAAGACAAGGTAGGTTGTAGGCTCTTAGCTTTCTTGGTATTATATGGAGGACAGTTGAAATTAGAGATGAATTAGGAACTTAGAGCCCAGTGGAATATCTCTGAGTCTAAAGTTTGTGTGGAGGCTGGGCCACCGTAGGAGTTTCCATAGGCATGAGAGAAAATGAGGAAGTGTAGTATGCAGAAAGCCAAGTGAAGAACATTCCACCAAGGAGGATTCTATCAGCTGTTTTCAATTCTGAGGACCTATATTTATATATTAAATTTGTGGATGGCCAATCATTTTTAACATTTCACTATAGTAGCTTTCACTGTGGTAGCTTTAGTAGCTATTGACTGTAAGAGCGTATGTTAGTAAAACAGTATCCTGGGGCTTTAGGATAAAGTAGGTACTATTATCACCATAGCAAGGGAAGAGTTGTGGAATGATGTGGGCGGAAATCATATTAATGTGAATAGAGGAATTGGGTTGAATCTAAGGAATGGGATCTTAAATGTGTATGAAGTACCTTTTTTTTTTTAAAGCTCAGAAAGGGAATATTTACTGATTCAAAAAAACAAATATTTGTTGAGTGCTCATTATCTGTCAGGCACTGCTACAAGTACTAGAGAAAACTCGTTGGACAAAACAGCTGAAGCTCCTTTATTTCATTTGAGTAAAAGGGAACAAGCCCTGCAGCTATCTGAAGGAAGAGTCTAGAACACTTAGAGAAGTGTGAAACCTTTAAAGGCGATTGCTTGCCTTGTTCAAGGGACTGCGAGTGTAGCAAGAGAACTGAACAGGACTAAGAGTGGCAGGAAACAAGACCAAAACGTAGCTTGGGCTAGATGGTTTAGGACCTTGTAGGCTTGTGAGTCTAACTCCATGTTTTGTTAACGCAAATTACTATGAAAATGGGTGACCACAGAGGTTGAGGAGCCCAGGAACATCGAGGGCCAATGTTTGGCAGGCAGTTATAAGGCTATTTTAATAGTCCAGGCATGAGATGGTAATTGTTGGGATTAGGATAATGACAACAGGGGTGGCTAGAGGGGAGGTGTTCTTTAAGTATGTTGAAGGATTTGCAGATGAATTCGTTGCAAGGGTTAAGATACCAGATCTGATAGAGTAATTGAGGTACTTTGCTTGAATCAACTGGGTATATTCTAATGGGACACTACAGAAAGAATAGGGGTGGGTGAGAGAAATGTGCATTTCAGTGTTTGGCATGATACATTTTCAATGTCTTTCTGTTATCTAAGAAGATATCTTAGTTGGAAATGTGATTCTGTTGTTGAAGGGCTGGTTGAGGTTGGAGATGTAACTTTGGGATTCATAAGCGTACAGAGAGTAGTTGAAAGCAGTGAAACTTGAAAAGGCCAAGTGAAGAGTGTTTGAGTGCTAGAGATAGAGCTCAGTGTTAGAATGTTTGCATAGCACGCACGAGGCCTGTGCTCAATACCCATTACTGAAAAAAAAAAGATAGAAAATGAGTAGATCAATGAAATCAGGAACTGAAGAGGCCCTGAGTATTGACCAAGGGTTCCCTAGCATTTAGAGGTCAGAAAGATTGAGCGAGTAGCAAAGAGAACAACCCAAGGTGCAGTAATGAAGGACGGACTAACTACAGGAGAAGTAGTATTCAGAAGTCAGGTGAAGGAAATGATTTCAGCGTGTGTGGGGACGTTGACTGTTTTAAAGCTTTCCGAGAGTTTGAGTGAGATAAGATCTGTTATTAACAATTCAGTTTGATGAGGCAGAGTTGTTTCACTGTGCTAATCTGTGTGAAATAGTAGCATGAAATTTGGAGGCTGTCATTGTCAACCATGTCAAGACATTTTGCTGTAAATGGGACTAGAGATAGGGATACAGACTAGCAGATGGGAAAGTAGGAAATTGAGGTAGTTATCTTGTTATTGTTTCTATTATCTTCATGGCATTAGAGGTGAAGGTGTTCACTGAATAAAAGAAAGGAAGAGCAGGTGTGTGAGGCTCAACAAGAAAGGAATAGGTGGGAACAGTCATTTTAAGAGTAGAAAGTATAAAATTAACAGTAGAAGGTTTAATTGAGATGTGTCATAATGTTCAACTGAAATGAGTCATTATTATTTTTTATTTTCAACTGAAAAAAATTTTTTTTTGAGACAGGGTCTCGCTTTGTAGTTCATGCTGGCTCTGAGCTCACTGTGTAGCCCAGACAAGCCTTGAGCTCAGCAATCTTCCTGCCTCTGCCTCCCGAGTGCTGGGATGATAGGCTTGAGCCACCAAATCCAGCTTTCAACTGAAAATTTAACTGCTTGGGTGTAGGCATCATATAAGCAAAAAGATGGATTTAATTTGAGATTTTTGTCTGATTAGTCCCGTGGAGTGTAAGAAAGAGCAAGGAGTAGAGAACCTGTATATTAAATCAATAGTTAACATATCAATATGGGGAAGAGAGGAAAGTAAGGAATGGTGGACGGTGGGCACAGGGAGATTAGTGGGTGAGAAATAGTTGGTAGGTCATGGATTTCTCTTTGAAAATTCCAAAGAGCGTTGTACTAGGAAGAGCACACTGGAAAGAAAGGCATGCTAGTGTTCAGGGAATATGAGGATTTACTATGAAGTACTGAAGTGGTGATTTTTGTTGGGTAATTACAAGGTCAAGGGTATAATTATGGGACTGAGTGGCTGATATCAGTTGAGGTAAAAGTTTTTGGAAACAGAGAGGTGAAGGAACAGAAAAGATTACACTTTTAAGGAGCACCTCTGTGGATATTGAAATCACTGGGAATCATCACTGGAATAATTACGGAAGGAAAGACAGTGGAGCAGGTACTAAAATCTTCAACAAATAAAATGATGTGGTTTTGAGATCAGAGGATAACTGCAGGAACCAGGATTAACAGGTTACAGTGTCCTGAGTCATATTTCAGAAGAGCTGAGCTTTGTGGAGATTGAAAAAAGTGGTGAAAGGGATGGGTTTAGGAATAGAAGGTGGGTTTCATACTGTTGATGAAAAATAGTGTACCAGACAGAATAAAATTTGGTATTTAGAAGATGATCACTGATTAAAAAGACTTGCATTTTATTTTAGCAATGTTTAGTGATAAGAGCAATGGAGGGTGACTTTTGGTAAGGTTATGTTTACTAAACTGTATCAAGGA
>PVIC010019300.1:0-30714 GCA_004025085.1 Thryonomys swinderianus | reverse complement strand
CTCCTCCTGCTCCTCCTCCTCCTCCTCCTCCTGCTCCTCCTCCTCCTGCTCCTCCTCCTGCTCCTCCTCCTCCTGCTCCTCCTCCTCCTGCTCCCTGTTGCTCCACTGAGGGCTTTCCTCGGACTGAAACTGATCACCGCTGAAGGGGCTGGAGCAGAGGAGACCTCGAAATCCAGTCCGATCCCATTTTAAAATTACTTAAAGCCCACTGCACAGGCGGCCCCGCGGGACTGAGGGAATCCGAGGGGCAGGGCGGGGGCGCCGCTCTGCGCGTGCGCTCTTCCCCACCGGAAACGCAGCCTCCGACCCGCACTGCCACCTGCTGGTATAGGCGCCCCGACCCCGAGGGCGCCTCCAGGGCGGGGGCGCTGTCCCCCTGCCCTATTTCCCCAGCAGGTCTGGACCACTCGTCACGCCACTTTCCCTGGGGGAGCCCTTCGAGGCGGTGCCCAGCACAGCGGCACCAGCCAGGAAAACCAAAGCCTCGGCCAGCTGGGAGCGAAGCGCTCCCTGCACTGCCATCTGCTGGAAGGAAAAGGCATTTCTTTTATTGAAATCAAGCCAAGAATTTGGTGCTTGACCCTTTCAAGCTCTTCATAGCAATGGGCCCGATTCCTCCATTAAGCAATGGTGGAGAAGTTCTTTCTTTATATCAACAAAGGAACCCTTTTTGGGTAAAACACAAAGCACTGCCAAGTTGTGTTCATGGTCCCCTGGTCCCCCCAGAGTGGAGGCTGCATTCCTACTTCGGAGTCCGCTGGCTCCAGAGTCATGGGACTCAGGCCTGCCCTGGAGGAGCCAAGCACACGCGTCAAGCTGTATCCCGTTCAGCACAGGGGAAAATGTGGCCACGCGGTGATAGAAACACACACGAGCTTTGTGTGACAGTGTGGGGTGTGAGTGTACTGTAGGGTCAAGGGTCAAGGGCCAAAGGATGTTGCTCAGCAGCCCGGGGAGGCACCTCCAGACCAGAGCACTCTGAAGGGCACTAGAGGCCCTGGAACTGGAGGCCATTATGTCTAATGAAAAAGACCCAGAAAGACAAATATCACATACGATCTCTCGCATGTAGAAGAAGCTTTATAAAAGTTACATCTTTAAGTGATCATCTAAAAATCTACATAATATCCTTAATTTTGCTTCTTAGTCCATAAAAGCCCAAAATATTTACTACCTGACTCTTCAAGAAAACTACTCCTGATGGCTTAGGGTAACCCAACGCTCCCACTCAGTTCCTCTCCAGCCAGTAGAAACTCCAGAAGCAGCAGAGAGGACACTGATGAGAAGACGGAGACAGCCAGGTGTCAAGGTGGAAGGGGAGTCGAGGAGTCCTGACTCAGTTTACCAGTTCCGGGAAATCTAGGTAAGAGCAGAAACTCCGCTTCTCCTCCACGCTGGGGCGGCCCCTCCAGGTGGCAAGCCGTCGTCACCCAGTGCGTGAACTCTCAGTTACGCCGACCCCTTTCTTTGTGCACAGAGAGCTCGGGGGCTCAGGTAGGGGGCAAGGGCGCGCGCCACCCACTGGGGACCTTCAGCACGACTGACAGCAAAGAGACTCAAGAGTTGCTGAGAGGGAGTTTGAGCAGTGACAAGGGCCAATCCCGCCGCCTTCGGGTCCTCAGACCGCCCGCTCCTAGGCCTGAGGCCAACATGGCCCCTTCGGACAAGATCTTGGGTTTCTCACTTGCTCCTCGGCCAAGGCCGGGACCTCGGGGTCTCTTATTTCTTTGCGTGGCTCAGGGTGTCAGTTTCCTGGACTGCGTGAAGATTCTGCAGCCCCGTTCAGCTCCGGCCCGGGCTCCGTTACAGCCCTCCCTGCTCGGCAGACGGCTCCTCACTGGCCTCCTTTGCATTTCTTTTCTCCACTTGTTGGTGAGGCTGGCGGAGGAGCAGCCAGAGCAGGGTGGGCTGCTTGGGCATCTCCAGGCCTGCAGGGGACGTGCCGCCCGCACCGCCCTGGGCCTGGGCCTGGAGGGGGGAGCTCCCGCCTTTCCGGAGCAGAAGCCGGCGGTGAGGGAGGCGGGGGCCAGAGGGCGCAGGCTCAGCTCTGCAGCAGAGGGCACGAAGCAGGGAGGGAGCCGGAAGGAGAGGGAGCCTATGTCCATCCAGTACGGGGACAACTACCAGTTACTACGGGGAGGAGGGGCCCAGTGAAAATGCCTGGAGACCATGACTCGAGTCATCTTTCGAAGCCAAAGCTGCACGTGATAGGACTGAAAGGAGGTGGAAAGGCAAAGGGAGAAGGCCGGAAAGGAGAGACGCAGCGGCGTCCGCATTCTTCCGTTTATCTCTGCGTCTGCGAACATCTGTGTTCAGAAACCGGCTCCTCCGACTTCCCGTCGTCCCCGAGAGCCCGATGTCCACATCCAGCCCAGGGAGAGACCGGCGCAGCCACGTTCCGGAACGGGGTCCGCGGGCCTGGCGGGCAGGGGTGCTGAGAGGAGTCGGCGCCTCCCCGGGCTCCCCGGCCGATCGGGCTTGTTCCGGCCTCCGCCGGCTCTCACCAGCTCCGCGAGGGTCCGGACTCCTGGGGAGGGACGAGGGACGAGGGGCCCCGCGCCCGCCCTCTCGCCGTCTTTGCTCTGCAAAGCGCGGCTCCTCCGGCACCACCGTGGAGCTGCGCTCCAGACCAGGACGCGGCCGTCCCCACCCTCGCGCGCCGCGGGCCCCATTCGCTCCCTGGTCCCCACGGCCCGCGGCCCCTCCGACCACCCCGGCCCCTGAGGGCCCGAGCGGGGGCCTCGGAGGGAACTGGCGGCCCGGGAGGGAGGGCAGCGGGCGGAGAGATCCCGTCCTTCTGGCCAGACAGAGGCGGCTCCGTCCCGGCACCGCCCTTTGCGGCCTGTCCTCGCGTCCCGCTGCCCAGCCCCGGGAGCCGGACACCCCGCAGCCTGACAGGGGTCCAGCAGGACGGTGCCGGGACAGAGGCGTCCGCGAGGCCCAGGAAAAGGCACAGTGCGCGCCACGCGCGGAGACGGGGGGACGGGGCGGCCCGGGCACTCGCGTGCGCCGCCAAGAGCCGCGGCAGAGGGAGCAGAGGTCACCGACGGCCGGGCACGGCGCGAGGCTGCTCTGCGGGGGACACGGGACACGGGCTCCGGGCGTGACGACGGCGCGAAGACCCTGCCCGGCAGCCGGGGACAGCGGGGGACCCGGGACCGGAGCCCGTCAGCGAGCGGGCGCCCCAAGTCGGCATCCGGAGCACGCTGGGCCCCGCCGCGCCGTTCCCAGCGTCGGCCTCCTCGGCACCCCGGCCGCAGGCTCCGAGGGCCGCTGTCCGCCTCCCGGGACAGAACCGGCGCGGATCCGGAGCCCCAGGACGCCCCGGGGACCGGACGACCTGCGCGGGACACGCTTTCCTGTGCTGCCACCTTGCGGTCAGACGGGGAAACAGGCGCGGAGTGGCCAGGCGCTGTCCGAGGCGCTGGTGCTGGAGACAGGAGCGGTGGACGAGCAGACACAGACCGAGCCACGGACGGATGAGTGGGAAAAGACGATGGGGCCCGTACGCACGGGATGCTCGGCCGAGAGTGGCTGTGAGCGTTCACCTGCAGGAGAACGGCTTGAGCCGGAAACTGTCACACCACGTGGAACAAGGCAGATCCAGAAAGTTCAGTAGCACGTGTTTTTCTTATGCGAGAAAGCAAAGCAGAGAGAGAGGCAAAGAAGGCTAATGGGGTTTTAAATGATCAAGACGCGTTAGCCCACGCGCCAGGTTCCCGGCTGCACCTGCGCATTCTGTGCCGGCAACATGACTGACGGCCCCGTCGCTTCTGTGCGCAGCCCCTGTGCTGACCACTCAGCGCGCGTGGCCGCGTGTCGGGAGCGAGGCCTCCGCCCCCGCCCAGGCTCCAGCCCTCCGAGGCCCTCGGCCTCCTGCGCGCCCCATGGCGGCGGCACCTGTGCCCAGGTCGCCCGGGTCTGGCTGCCCCACCTGTCCTCCGGGGTCTGCGTGGCCAGGGCAGGTAAACTGCTCCCCTCCCCGCGTCCCGCCGCGGCCAGCAGCCCTGACGGAGCAGCTGCAGCACAGCCCGGCTGCCGGGCTCCTCCGGCTCCCGCCCGAGACACGGGTCACCTGCGGGGGTCACCGGGACGGCCCTCCCTCTCTGCCCACGGCCTCCAGCCGCCGACGCGTCTCCTGCCCGTGGGTGAGCCCCTGGCCGGGCTCTGCCCTCCCTGTCTCCCCTGCCTCCCGGCCGAGCTGGGGCTGTGACTCCGGAGTCCGGGCTGCAGGGCCTGCGCTGACCGCGGCCCAGCCCCACCGCGAGACACAAGCGCCCACAGCGTGTGAAACGAGCGAGTGGCAAGAGCCGATGCTCTCTGGCCAACGCCAGGCTTCTCTCTCCTCCTGCCCCGGCTCGCTCCTCTCCGTCTTCCCTCCCTCTGCGCCAGCAGGAAGGACGGCTGGGAAGCAGGGCCTATGGCCACGTGACGGGGACCTTCGGTTGTCACGGCCGGGCCCGAGGGGCCACAGCAGCGGAGGCCAGCGTGCCACTGAGAGTCCTGCGATACGCAAGGCAGCTGGCGACAGCACAGAATCACCGAAGACGCCACGGGGCTCTCCTGCGTGAAGACCTCACCCCACGCTCTACACCTGTCCCACACGCGAGTCACAGCCAAGCTCTCCGGCCCGGTGTGTCACAGACCGTACTCCCCTTCCCTGGCCGGGCCGGCTTCCATCTGTTCCAGCCGCTCCAAGATGGGGACTGTTGTACAATCAATGCCACAATTAATTGGCAGATATTTTTTTCTTTGCGGCTCAAAAATAATGGCACTGTTTCCTGATCCATTTACCAAGTTTACGTTGTTCACTGGTCCTGGAGCAGTATTCAGCCCCTACTCTCAGCCAAGGGGCCCCGTCCATCAGCCAAGCTTGGAGTATTCGATAGGGAGTAAAAGGAGGAAATCCAAACAAGGCGGCCACAGACCCTCACTCATCCTCCCCAATGTACAACTTTCCAAAAATAAACACTTCTCTTGCGCAGCTCTGTGAACACACACACAAACCCAAGACTCATTCATTCACCGATTCATTCATTCATTTGGCAAATCTATACTGACTCTGTGAAGAGTTTTAAGAATACAGAGGAGAAGAAATAAAACCTCCCAAAGTCTACACATGCACAGGAAAAGCAAGTCATTATAATAAAATAAGATACCTCCTACAGTGATAGAAGTACAAGATGCTAAGCTATTTTCTTTAGACAAACAGAAAAAAAATGTCCAGCTCCTTCACGCTCAGGCTGCTCTTAGTCATTCAGAGTGGAGAGAGGCCATCTTCCCCGTACTTGCTAGGCACTGCTTACGTCATCTGGTCGTCCACCCGGTTTTAACGCCTGGTAGCTCCATTCGCTGAACGGCTCTGAACTAGGACGAGGGAAGTAGGACATATGTGTGTCAGACTTTTTGGAAATCGCCCCGTTGGATCCCCTGACCTGGAAAGTGCTTAAACTGGTCTCTCCCTCTGGTCCTTCCCAATGAGAACCTAACTGCCTAGAGTACGATGGAGCGTTTGATAACATTAGAGGGAGCGGGAAAGGGCGTTCTCTAGGAAGGGTGAGTAGAAGGTATTGCCGTCTGGAGAGGAACGTGGCTTCGGTGAGACGTGGCAGAAAGGCACTCACTGATACATAGCCAGGCCCTCTTGGAGACGCATCATCTCTGAAAAGCACATTTATGTCTGCTCTAAGTCGTTGTACGAAATCCAGGATGAGGATAAATGATAGAGCAGGAAGCAGGAAGTTGTGGAAGGCAAAGCTGGGCTCCGGGACTGATATCAGCTAGCAGGAATTATTCTAGTCATTGTGACTTAAACAATTGATGTCCCGTGGGTTTATTAGTCAAATACGAATTTGCCAAGGAATGAGACAGACATACTTGTCACTACACATTTGTCTAAACAGATAACACGCCAAGTGACTATAAATTACAAGGACATGTCAATGTACGTCCATTTCCTAAAACAGATGCCCCCTGGTGGGAGAAATTGATAATGAAGTGGCTATGCTCCTGTGGGAGCAGAGCTTCATGGGAAATCTTTCTGCTCTATTTTGCTATTAATTAAAATTCCTCTATAGTATGTTGATATAGTAAAAAGTCTATTTTAAAGGAACGAAGAAAAGTTGTGTGACCTTTTTGATAATCATAAACATAATTTTTAAAGTTTTATTATGAAAAATTCAATAGTTGAGAAAATTTGAAAGAATAATAACATGGATTTCTATACTGCCTTTAGCTACACACACCAATCACTAGTGCTTGGCCACAACTAATATCATAATCCTTCATCTCTAAACTCTTTTCACTACTAAGATCAAAGAGATTGGAGTGGGAGAGGTTTATTCTGTAGAGGTCTAAGTCCACAGTTGGCTGGCCCCAAAGTAGGGTAGCATGGCAGAAGGACGTGGCAAAGGAAAAGCTGCTCGTGGCACAGTAGAGAAGGAAGCAGACAATGTTCAGAGGAGGAGCTGAGGAGGGAGGTGAATCTTCCAGTCCTGCTCCCGGTGACCTGCTCTTCTGGCCAGACCTCATGTCATGACAGCAAGTCAGCTAGAAGCCCCCCTAATCCAGTCACCTTCCAGATGCCCCTGTGAACACCTGAAGCTCTCAGGAACATCTACGACGACCACCACAGTGGCACGTGTGCCCTTGATCCCTCGATGAGTGCACTTCAGCACTTCAGTTGGGCACAAGCAGCAAGGTCAACCCCTTGTCCAACACCAGAGTTCAAGCCTCACCTCTGCTATTTACCATCAGAGTGACCTGAGCGGCCATTCACCTCTCTGCCTCAGTGTCTTCCTTCTTAATGGTATCAACACAGGAGCTGCTTCCTTTGGTGACCACAACTTTAGGAATGCAGTTTATATACAACCAGTTCTTAATCAATATTCCAAAAATATTAGTCATGGGTACTAATAGTGTTACCTTGATTCTTGCCATGGCCCTTTTATTAGGATATGTTAACCTTGGCCACTTGGATTGCAGAATACAGAGTGGCTCATAACAAGGAGATCTGTTTCTTACAATTCTGGAGGAACCAACATCCTGGCAGCTGGTACCTGGTGGGAACACTTGCACTGGTCAGCTTTCCTATTGGTGGGACACGTACCTGACCCCCACAACTGAAAGTAGCTAAGGTCTACTCTGGTTCACAATTTCAAAGGTGTCACTTCCTAATCTGCTGGCTCCAAAGCAGGAATGTCATGGCAGAAGAGCAGAGCAGAATAAAGCGGTTCAGTTCATGTTGGTCGGGAGGCTGGAAAGGAAATCCAAGAGGAAGGAAGGTACCAAGGATCAGCCACAGAATCCAGGTCACGGCTCCATGACCAGCCAGACACACAAGCAAAATGGAATTGGCCATTGAGCTTAACCATCATAACCCTCTTCCTGGTTCATAGACATTTCTTCCCCACGGAGTCTTCATGTGGTAGAAGAGTAAAGCACCTCATGACGTAACAGCAAGTCAGCTAAAAGCTCTTTTAGAGGGACTTCAGGAGGCTCTTTATATAGAGACTCCAGTGCCCTCCATGAGAGACCTTCACTAGGACTTGCTAACAGACCATCACTCTGATAGAGTTCCTGCCAAGTCCTCAGAACAAAGAAGCTTTGGGTGTCCACTGAGAATGAACGTGGAAATGCAGGAGCCCCATGCACATGATGGCCCAACACCTCTTTCAGCTAGTCGCCGTGAATCTCTGTTTCTGTAACTCCAGGATAAGGAATGGTAGCAGCATCCTACATTTCAGAGGACTTTTCTCTTTGACGAAGCAGAAGTACAGGACATGATGAGATCAGAGTCCTGTCTCTGAACATTAGCTCTTTTGCTAACTTCACAGGACTGTAGTTACTATCTAACCTCTCTGGGCCTTAAAGGCCTTAATTGAAAAATCAGAAGTGCTGGTCAAAATGCTGTTTTTCACCTTTAACATGCCTTAATTTTACAGGAGGGTGAAGATCAATAATCCAGCATAAGTGCTGGTTCTGACAACAGCACCTGAGCAACACCAAAAACTGCCTTGAGGTCAAAGAAAGGAAGAAAATAGAGGATAAGTTAGTATCAAAATAACAGAGGATAAAGTATTTCTTTACTTCTGTCAACCCTGAAGTGTAGAACGTTTTCATCACAACTGACAGCATCAATTTCGCTGTCTTTTTAGACAAGATCAATGTCTTCATTCCACAAGACCATAAAAGTGAGTCAGTCCAGCCCCAGGACACCGACAGACACCCTGGACCGAGCCCTCAGATCACCGATCCCATCTTTGGCCACAGTCTTTTCCTCCTTAAATTTATTCACAACAGCTCCTCACATATAGTCAATGCTAAACAAATAAGGAAGACGTTCTGGAAATTTTCCATTGACGAATTCACATGTTCTTCAAACAATTGGACTCTTGAAAATGTGTAAACCTCAAAGTATTTCAGTTATTTTTACAACTATAAATCCCCTTTATAAAACTTTCTATTGTTCTCCATTTTCATCAATTTCTTCTAGACTCCAACCCAGCAGTAAACTTCTGGTCTTGGGGAGAGCAGATACATACCTGGGACTTCATGCAGGAGTGTTCTTCCCTGTGTTGAAAATGCATTGGGCCATTTTAAATCCTCAACTCCATCATTAACCTGTTGCTATTTGTTTGGAGATGTCAGCAGGAGAATTCACTAACAGCCACCCCAACAGGGAGGACAGAGAGATTTAATCAATCCTACCCACTTCACACCAGAGTACCATTTAAACAGGTACCTGTGATGGAAAAACTATTAATACAGCTAACATTTACAAAGTGCTTCCTAGTCACCAAGCACAGTAATAATGCTCATGATAGAACCCCACCTCACTTGACTTGTACTGTAAGTGGTTAAACTCAGATTCAAATCCAAACTTGCTGAATCAAAGCCCTGCTGATTCTCCCAAGAAGCAGGATTGTGAGGTCTTGTATTACACTCTGAAAGGAAGAAGCAGGAGGAAAAGTGTTAAACAACTTACAAATCATATTTAATTGTATGCTGCTTTAAATGTAATAATTTTAAATATTTAACATTTTGTTTAATATGTAGTTTGAATTCATTCCAAATTTATTTTATGTAATTTACCATTAGTATTTTACGTATTTTCCAGAAGTTTCTCTTCAGATCATATTCTTAGTCATTCACTGTCTACTTGTTCTGAACGTGAAAAGGAATATTCAGTTTTTCAGTAGAACTCTTATTTTTCTTGGCCTGAATTCCCTGGAGACTGACCCGGAAATGGAGACTAAGGTCATAGAAGGTCACATAGGGTTATAGAAGAACTCACTTAGAAGCAACAGAAGAAAAGTCAGAGAATCCAGACTGCACAAGGAAGATGATGAACTGTGGAGCAGTTAGCATGAGGGTTTCGCCAGCCTCACAGAAAACCACAGACCTCAAATGGTCCCTCCAAGTTGAGTCAAATGGTTAGATGACTCTCTCCCTGCACCCAGCATCAAGACGTGGACCACACCTGGGGTAAGAGTGGAACATTGGGCAAAGCGAGTCTCTTAGTTAAGGTCAATCTCCAGAGGGAACAGTATTTTCAAACATCAACATACTCATGGAAGCTGAAGAATAAGCACCTCTTAAAGGGAAGATCAAGACAGTGAACCGCATTATCCACTGCACTGCACTACATGACACTACTACACTACAGCACACCACTTGAATTACTTGGATTCATTTTCATTTTACACGAAGTCTATTCCACTCTTCACCACGTTCTTGAGGATTCCACTTGGTCTCATTCCTGGGGAAATGTTTAAAGAGAAGAAACGTCAGTGGAGTGACAACAGCCCCCACCACTAGAAGTGATCCCAAGGCTGCAAGTGATACCCATTTTCATCCTCCTCTCTCCGTTTCAGATTTCTCTTATTTTAGGCAATTAATTCCACTGGCCTCAGTGTCTTACTGCCTGGGATGACCTAAACATTTATTCCAAAAGGCTGAATCCCTGGCAACAGTGCACTTTTCAGGCTGCAGTTGCTTCATGTATCATCAAAACTGATGGTAAAATATCAAGAATATGTCCTCATGGGTCAAACGAATACCATATCTTTCCTGACTTTAATACTTGACAGTCACCCTACACTGTCCTTCCACTGATGAGGACCAATTATATCTGATAGTAAAGTGAATCATCTCCTTGTCTAGCAGCCTTTTGGCATGAAAAACATAAAAATGCCACAATTTAGAGTGACGGAGGTCAGAAGTTAAAGATCATTGGGACATACATTACAAAAATTGGCAAAATCATCTTTCATTCTGACAACAAGATCCTAGACAGAATCCAAAGTTGCAGATGCAGGGAAGACAAAATTTGCACACAAACCAATGAAAGTGATAATCATGTCTAGTCCTACTCCTCCCCCTCCACTCCTAGAGCCATGTGCCTCATCTAGCAGAGACACAACACCATCCCCTGATCATTGAGGGACCTCCTGAAGGAAGACGCCCATCCTCACTAAATGATCCTCCAGACTGCTGCTTCCCTTGTTCTTCCAACAGGCTGTTTCATCACTCTAACCAGCTGTCAGATTCTGAGTGGTCTAGAGCAGGAGACAAAGAGTGAACCCCATGATCATATGCCCACTGTTCTCTTCCCCCTGTACTATAATGTGAGTACCCTGTCCATGTTGATGTTATGCACATTAGTAGCATAATTACTCTGTAAGCTCCCAGACTGTGGTACTTCCCACATCTTCTGGGTGGAAAGGTAACCTATATCTGGACCATGTATCACTTCCAGCCAAAATGAATCACTGCCCCTTCCAGGGCTGCCAACTTGCCACAGAGTGGCCGGTTTATGTCCTCAAAGAATGGTACCATATTGCCAACTGATCTCTGGTTTCCCTACTTTCAGGCTGGACATTTGGCAGCATGGTAACTAAATCAACTTTGCTGAGAGGAAGCCCCAGAACACGCTCTACATCTGCCACCATGGCTACTTTATTAATGAGTTTACGTCACCAGCTCTGGGGCATCCAATGGTACGGGCTCAATGCAGTCATCTTAAGTCATCTTGTCTACCTGGCTGTTCAGTGGAGTCTACCAGGTTGCTCAACGCTTCTTTGACAGTGAAGATCTTTGTTGAGTATCACCATGCCATTCAAACTCCCACTGTCATTCTCCTGTGTGCTTTCACACCTCTGCCCCAAATTCCTTTATCCCTAATCTTCTAATATCTTCCAATTCCCTGATCAACCAGTCAAACCACTTGACCCCTCCCATGCAACCTGTACACTATCACTTTGAACCACAAAGTACAGTTCTGTCCACTGGAAGGTCTTTGTCCACCACTGTTACATGAGTCGGGCTGTAATGCAGAAACATTCTAGTTTCACTTTGCACCTACATATTGAGTTAAGTATCTAAACTGAGCTCAACAAGTGTCCTCTTTGATCAGCTGGTCAGAAGGGACTCTAAGTGGCAATAGGATAGGATTGGGCCACGAGAGTGTGTAACTTACTTCTGCCCATCAGACCTGCTCAAACCTAGTCTAGCTTCCACTTCCTGGTCTAGGCTGCTTGACCTTACAATGTGGTGGATCTGACAAACCCTGGGCAACCATTGCCACCAATTCACTCTCTGTCCTGTAAATAGATCCTTTTCAAATAGTGTGTGGCTCTGCCTTAGATGGCAAAGCCTTTCTCCAAAGCACTACACTGCAAGAGCCTTACGGTGAATTATCCTAAGTTCTACTCAGCATCTTTTCTCATGGCAGATACATTCCTTCTCATGACATTGTCAGATTATATGACCCATGTCTACAGCTACACAGAATTAGGATGATCCTTCAGAGCAGCCCAAGGTGATAAAAGGAACCCCAACCTTTGTGATATCCACATTAGCATACGTGCACTGCTTTGGGGGTAGGAGGTTAAAGGTTTAAACCAGGATGAAATTATATCCAGAGAGGGACCTGATCTGAGTTTCTAGGGACCATACACTGCATAGAACCACCTAGAAGTAGAAATCTACATAATGCAATAGCACCGACCTTAAAACATATGGTTATTAAACATCAGAATTTAAGTTCAGTTCTCAAAGAGAGTAAGGTTAATCCTTCCACTCTCTGTTCTATCAACCCTTTGTTCAGACATTCATTTCAGCATTAATTTTACAGTATTGGGGCTTTTTCTTCAGATAGCTGCTCAACTCCTCCAGGATATAGAATATATCCAGTGGTCACAGAGTATCCAGCACATAAAGGGGAACTAAGACATGTTTTCTGTATTGAAAAATGAATAAAAAAATGAATGACCCACATGACAACAGGAATGTTCCTAATATGTATGTCCACCAGTGAAGAAACCCCACACTGGCATCTGGCTCCTCTTTGATTCCCTTTCACTGAAAACTCTTCTTCCCTAGCTGGGTTTAAACTACCTTGCACACAGCTGGTAACTAACAGAACTGGGACTTGAACTAGAATGTGTCTCCCTGTTGTTAGGAAACAACAAATATGATTTCTGCCAACTTGGAGCTTATTATCCTATGAGACAGAGTCATTACTTAAGTTAATAAAAACAATTACCTATTTACAGTATTACTGCTTATTTAAGAGGAGAAACGCCGGCTGGTAAGATGGAAACTACATTAAGAGATCCTAATTTTTAAATGGTGATAAAGGAAAGCCTCTTCAGAGACATCGTTTAAACTGAGACCTAAAGCCCAGGACAGAAATCATGACAGGAGACATGGCAGGTGCAGGAACAAGATTATATTGTTCCAGTCACTAAAACTAGGCCACCATGGCTGCAGCTTCACGAGAGGAGACAGACAAGAGACAGCACTCTTAAGATATAGGTACAAGCAATCTGCTCTGAAGCTATAACTAAGGAACTTGATTTTTCTCAGTGTAATGGACATTTGCTTTGGTTGAGATCATTGTCAACCAAGTCATCTGACTCTAAGAAGATCACTCCAGGGACCACATGATGAATGAGAAGGAAAGGAGCCAAGAGGAAGCAGAGCGGCTGGAAGTCTACCGGAACAGTCCAGCAGTGAACGTGGTCCCCGCTACTCCCTACCTTCCTCTTACACCGCCATGGCTCACCAGAGCCTCTCCAGCACCTATCCAACCAGCATGGGCTCCCCTGATTTTTAAGAGTGCTACAGCATTCAAAGGAAAAATTGTATAACCCTTCTTAGCTACTTCCTTTAATATCAAAACTTCTTGCTCTTTTCAATGCCTTGAATAATGAGTAATAAAATGAACAACCCCCCAACACCCTAAATTAAGAACCTAACACTCCATTTATAGTGCCCCTTACCTGCAGTAATTAACACCACATGCAGAATAATGGCAGTGATTAGTAATTTTCTCCCAGGAGAGCCATTTTTAGGAAGGATACAGACTGCGTCTTACTGCACCACCTCCGTCCCGCCCCCTCCCAGCTGTTTCCTCAATCTGGGTGCCCACTCACCTGACGGACAGCAGTTCTCATGAGGACGGAGCGTCTGCTGGGGAGAGGGACAAAAGTCAAAAATAGACAACGTGCACAGCTGTCAGTGCACCAGAAGAAGTGATACCTGCACGGACAACGTGTGTCAAGAGCTCGCCATAGGTCAGGTACTAAGGTAAGAACTTACAACACCTTCTTCAAAGAACTGCCATGTCTCACCTACTCATTGCCAAACCATTATCCAGGACCACACGGAACCTTGGCCAGTAGCTCCAGTTAAGCAAAATACGACAACCCACATACTGAGAATACTATAATACAGTGGTTGCTGGGTAGTTACGAAAGTCTTCTCCTCAACATTTTCAAATGTTGTCTTACATAATCATCCGTCTCCCAGTCTTAGTTTCAGTGTCTACATCACACCCTACCCTCCCTTCCCAACTTGCTGACTGCTTCAGACATTTTCCAGCTTCTCTTCAGCCTGCACTTGTTCCCAGGCCTGAGGAGAGTCTCTGTCTGAGAACCTCCCAGGAAGGTCCTGCCAGTGTGAGCAGGTGCAACTTCCCTCTGTGTCTCACAGCCTGTGTTATTCCATCTGCACCATTAGAATGAAAAATTGAAGCCAGTAACGTTGTGCAACAAAAGTTTAATGAGTACACAGCTCAGGAGGTCCCGGATTATGGTGCCCACACCAGCTCAGCTCTATCACCTCATGGCAGACAGCAATTTGGAGAGTGTGTGCAATAGGGATGATCACAGCCCCCATGCAGAGAACCAGAGAGAGGCCAGGTAGGACCAAGATCAGGCTTTTGCAGCTGTGCTCTCACCGAGAACCAGCCAGGGATCACAAGAAACCCCTCTGTGAGCACGGACCACCCCGGCTGACCACCGCTGAGCCCCGCCCCTCGGGGGAGCAAACTCCAGACACGTGACTCTCTGAGAGGAAATTGAATGCTGAGCACAGCAGCGCTCAAGGGGCCCCAGGGGGCCCCAAGGGTCTAGAGATGCAGAGCGAACACGATAATGCTTTCAGTACCTTGACCTTAATTTCATAAAGTGTTATACAATTTTAATTTTTCCAATGTTCTAACTTTCTTCCTGTGCCAGGTTCCTTTGTTAAAAGAAAAACTCAAGACAAATTACATTTAACAGAACTTAACTAAACAAAGAATGATTTTCAAATGGACAGAAGAAGTTCAAAGAGCTGCACTCCCCAAAATGGGGAGCAGCCTTTATGGAAAGAAAATGGACACGAAGCAGAGAAAGACCTTGGTTGGGTGCAGCTGGGAATTGGCTTCCCTGAACCCGGTCGGATTGTTTGGCTGCCGGTAACTGACTGAAGTTCAGCTGCCTTGACTGAGACTCAGCCCTTCACTGTAGAAGTGTGCTTGTGAGTTAGGTTGCAGCTTGGAGGTATGGAGGCATCTTCAGGCCAAACTTACTTTAACTGGACTCCTTTGAGTTAGTAGGCCAAGCTCTTGTTCACACACGTGGTTGTTGTGGTAAGGCGCAAAAATGGCTGCTGCAGTGCTTCCCTTCCCCCTCCACCTGTGCTGTCCTCCCCATCCCTCCCGCACCGAGTCCCCTCAGGAGAGGAGGCGCTCTTCCGCACGCTCTCCATTCGGACTGGCTTTATGACTCGTTTAGACCAATCGAACGTGGTGGTAACAGTGGGTCGCCAGGTCGCACCCTAGGCCACAGGGTCGCGCCACACCCTCCCTCTGCCTCTTGGAAAACTGTGACCGTGCTGTGAACCCATCCAGCTAGCAGGCCAGAGCTGGAGAACCACACGGAGAGGAGAGGCCCAGGCAGCCTCCAGAGGCAGAAGTGCGCAGCGCCCTTCAGCTAGTAACAGATGTCTGAGGGAGCCCAACAGGGGGCTCAGCTCTCCAATAAAGCATTAGTACTGTGGGGCTATGTTAAATATGGGAGCGTTTGTTATCCAACAGCGTAACTGAGCTGCTCTTTCAGAGGCCTGTCCAAATGACCATCTTTACCTACCGACCCCCAGCTCAGCTCATCCTGCTTCTGAACACCTGGTCCATGACTTCTATGTGGGTAATTACTTGATGCCACTGAGAAGGAAACGAACAAACTCTAGTGTGTGAAATCAGCCCTACCCAACTGAATTTATTTTGAAATTAAAAGTTTATCATTTTTATGGCTGAGTAGTACTCCATTTTATTTTTTAAAATCTCAGCTTCTTTATTCAGTCATCTGTTGATGGGCATTTGTGTTGTTTCCACGATCTAGCTATTACAAACTGAGCTGGCATAAATGTGGGTGTGGGTATATCCCTGTGGTATGACGCTTTTAATTCTTTTGGGAATATACCCAGCAGGGAGATAGCAGGGTCAAATGGGAGCTCTAATCTTGGTCTTCTGAGGAATCTTCATATTCCACAGTGGTTGCACCAGTCTATGTTGTCACCAACAGTGAAGAGAGCACCAGCATTTGTTATTCATTGATTTCTTAGTAGCAGCCAGTTTTTCTGGAGTGAGGTGAAATCTCTGGATTGTTTTCATTTGCATCTCATGAATGATCAGTGATGTGGAACATTTTTAATCTTGATTTGCTGATTCTACCTTTTCACCTGAAAAATGTCTGTTCATTTCAGATGCCCATTTTTGGATTGGATTTTTAAATTTGGGGATCTACTCTTTTATGGATATTCTAGATAGTAACCCTTTATCTGAAGAATAGCTGATAAAAAGTTTTTCCCGCATTTTGGATTTTAACAACAACAAAAACAAAACCTTGCCCATTCCAATGCCCTAAAATGTGAAATATTCCCCCAATATTTGCTTATGATAATTTCATCAGTTCAGGTTTTACATTTAAGTCATTAGTCCTTTTTGCATTGATTTTTGTTTATGCTGAGAAATTGTATTAATTGCTCTTAAATGTTTGGTTCAGTTCAGCAGTGAAGCCATCTGGTCTTGTCTTTTCTTTGATGAGAGGCTGTTTGTAATTGATTGAACCCCTATTTGTTATTAGTCTGTTCAGCCTTTCTATATCTTCACAGTTCAGCCTTAAGAAGCTGTACGTGTACAGGAATTTGTTTGTCTCCTTTGATCCTTGATGTAGTTTTGCACAGAACCAGTTTCTGTCGATTGCCCTCCACAGTTGCCTCCCCAGCCAACTCCGCCTGGGTTTTCCATCCCACATCCCAGGTCTGCCTCTTCTTCCATCTCATTGCTATCGCTCAGGCTGACACCTCCTTTATTTCCTGCATCCTTATTTTCAACTTGGGATTCTTTCCTCTTTGACCCACACTTTACTAAAATGAAAATCTGATTGTGTCAGTTATTTATTTAAATTCCACTGATGATCCAGCTCTCATGGGTGTCGAGACAGACACCCTTAAAATGGTTTGCCCGGCCCCAGCCTGCCCCATCTAACCTGTTTTCTTTCTATCTCCTCATGACCCAATGTCTCTTCTGCACTGACGTCTGCCAGAATTCCTCTGCTTCCTGCATCTCTGGTTTCCTTAAAACTCACCTCAACCATCATCTATTTCAGAAAGCCTTTCTCTACCTAGGCTGCCTGCCTTGCCTTTTTTTCCTGCCCAGGCTGTGATGGGCACCCCACCCCAGCACATATCACTCAAGGCTGAGAACTTCCTTCACCACATGGTGCCCTCCCCAGGATACAAGGCCAGCTGGTGCTCTGAGAACTCAGTACAGTGAGGGCTCAGAGGAGAGAGACATCAACAAATACAAAAACAAGCAAATAAATGAGTAATCCCAGTTCTAGTGAATGAGCATATAAATATGTGAATGAATGAGAACCAAGTGAGGAATGAGAGAAAAGACTCATAAAGAATAGATCATAGAGATTCACAGGGAAAGGCAAGCTAGCTCTGATTCTTATGGGAAATCACACAAGGGAAGGTGTGACTCTAGCTACGGTTCCTTGATAGAATTCACCAGCTGAAAATTTTTTAGGGAGTTGAATTTTATTTCAGCTAAAGATTCTATTTCCCTCAGTGATGTATTTTCAGTGCTCAAAACAGCATCTGTGGCATATAATAGGGATCAATAATAGAGTAACTCCCGTGAATAAATAGTGAGAAAAAATAAAACAATTTGCACAGGTAGCATCCAAGAATGAAATAAACTGCTTGACAGTCAGGAAGTGCTGCATCTCTGGGGGAACCTACATAGCTTCCGTCATGGTCTGAACCAAGGGCCCCTCCAGACCCGTCCACCTTAGTCAGCAGCCTCAGTCTTTGATTTCCACTTTCCCTGGGAAATGCAGCTCCTGTGCTTCCAAGTCTGTCACACACACAGCAGAGTCTCCAGCTCATCGTCTCCTCAGCCCTGCAACTCAGTGCTGAGTCAGTAGGGACACCCCGCTTCTCCCTCTGCTGAGTCAACATCAACATAGCTAATAGAAGCAGAGTGAAGTGTCCAGGGCAAGTCTCAAGCAGATGGTGGTATTTGGCTACAATCCATGTGCTTCCCTCACAGTGGCACAAGTACTACAAGCAGAGAAAGGGAGACTCATTTGGTGGCTTAATGTAAAGAAATGGGGCCAAGAATCCAGCAAAGTGATAAGCACATGACCTGGGGAGTTTGCAGATGAAACAATTGCTTATTAGAACATAAAACAGACAGTGTTCTAGATTCTTCTCTCATGTCAGATGGACCATCCCCTGAGACAGTTGTCATGGTTATCCAGACTCCCTTTACCCACCAGGCGGGAGCTCCCACCACGGCAGAGAGGGTGTCCTGATGCTTTGTCTGTAGCACTCACTCAGCCCTCACAGTCATGCTCTCACCTGTTCCTGATGTTAGACTTTTACGTGTTAGAAAAGGGCTGTGGTGAGGAAGCCTACGCTGAGTTTCTCAGCACTATCCTGAGAAAGAAATCTCAACTTCATACAAGAGGATCTTTATAGAGAAATCCCAACAGCACAAGTGTGAAGTGAACACCACCATTGTGCCTTTGGGTGACTATAACGAAATACCTTAGACCAGACATCTACAAACAACAGACGTGTCCTGCTCCTAATTCTCGAGGCTGAGCTCTCCTCGATCAAGCTGCAGGCAGATGCAACGTGAGATGAGTGTTCATTCCTCGTGAGTGGCGCTTTCTGTGTGTCTCCGTGTGGTGAGGAACAAACACGCTCTCTTAAGCTCACTCACTCATTCGTGAGGATCGAGCTGTCCACAATACCTAATCACCTCCTGTTGGCTATTAGGCTTCAACATATCAATTCTGAGGGACTCATAACTGTAGACTGTGGCAGCACCACTGCCCCCCAGGGCTGGACCATCTTCCACCATCTTTCTTTACACCATGGTTTGTGCTGCCATCCCAACATATCACGTGCCATCATGACAAGGGTGTTTCCTCAGTTCTCAGAGATCGTATTCTTCCCATTAAAACATTCCCCAAATGGAGATGTCTCTTTAAAACATTGTATATATTTAAAATAGTGTTTCTTTTATTCCCCTAAGTACGAGTAAATTATCAACGCATCTTACATTCACTGTCATCTTAGGAAGAGACAGATCCAAGTGGGAGGGTTTTAGTCTTCTGCACTTCACTGGAAGCTTCTGAAGAGCAGACACTGAAATGCACTCACTCTGACATTCCAGTTCCACCGACATCACAGATTTAAGAGGAGTGACATAAGCAAATAAGTAAACAAGTGAATAAAAATGTCTCCAAAGCAGAAGAGGAACATATATTTCACAATGCCCCGGTGCACATACCCTTTGTTACTAACTGTCTGTTCAGTCTTATGCCCCTAGACTTCCCTGTGGACAGCGGCGTGGTCTCTGGAGTTGGTATTTCTCCCTGCAGGGAGTGCTTCACACATACTCCCTGTTCTCGTTCTTACACTGTGCAAAAGTCAGAGAGGAAATTACTGCTTGGCGCACACATCAGACTTTTGAAGCTGGAGCAGGACCTACAGCTGGTTCTGTCCAGATGAGCTGAGCAGAGCGAGTCCTGCCCCCACACAGGTGAACCTTGTCCCAGGTTCAGCAGCTCAGCCCTGTCTTTCCAACCCCTGCACCAGGCAAGCACGGTTAAAGATCCAAGGGCCTCCTCCAGTCTCCCACGAGAGATCTCTGGCCCTGAGAGAAGTTTGGGAACAGAAGAAAAGGCAACGCCCCAAGATGACTGAGAAAGTAAATTTCTGGATTTGCCCTCACCTGCAAAATGAAGGCCTAGACCTCACCACTAATTAGCCGATTGTAAGCACCTCTGTACACAGGTGCTGGGAATCAGAAGGGCAGGCTCGCAGCGATGCCACTGCCCAGCTCAAAGCCATCAAGATGCCTGTAGTTATGTCTATGTAACACGTCTGTATCCACTCTCTGACAGTCACGGGAATCCGTAGAAAGAACTGGAAAGTTTGCAATATGCTTAGTTTAAAACAGAACTACCAACAAGGTGCATTTTGAGAGCCACCCTGTGAGAGCTTCAGCCACAGCCTAATCCCCCCCAAAATTACTCACCTGTAACGCTATAAAACTGGTGGTTAGGTCTCAATGAATGAGCTTGGGGACATATTCAGACTACAGAAACCAGGTGAGCTGCAAAGCTGGGTCTGGACTGGGTCTGAGGAGCGCTGATGAGTTTGTGCTACAGCAGAGGAGAGGTCTTAGGGCGTTACCTTCTGAGCAGGTTCCAGGAAAAAAAAGTTTCCAAAGTGTAGTATGCATATAAATAATTTTACAAGTGCACAGATGAATTTTAATATATATTTATTTTAATATCTCTTCATTCTTAAGGAAAATTGCACTAGCCCATCAAATGAGTCATTCTGTGAATATTATTGCTTAGAACAAGGCTAAAATTGGTAACTGCTGTATAAAAATAAGCCTATTTAAAGAAATCAAAAGGAACTCTGCTTTCCCCTGTAACAGAAGAGTTTGTATCAGACTAAGGCTCCCAAAACAGAATGGCTATAAAATCTGGATGAATTCAAAAGACTGGCAGCTGCTGAGAAAACCAGAGATTACCCGAGGCGGCTGGGCAAAGAGAAGCCAGACCCCTCCCCCCAGTCCCCAGGGGAGGGATGACAGCTGAGCCCTGCACTGGAGGCTGTTTTCTTCCCCTGGGGCATTTTCTAGTTCACAGCACAAGCAGACAAGTCAAAAAGAAAGCAGTAGTGGAAAATGTGTGGACGTGTCCCCGGGTAGATAGAGGAAAACATCAGCTGAGTGCCAAGAAAGCATTCTGGGAATGAGGGGCCCAAGTTCCAGAGAAATGAGTCCAAAATTCTGCATGACATTTTCCTTTGCGAAACTGGCTAACATGTCCACCTACGTCCACACACCACGTAAAAGATAGCTGATAAAAGGCTTATCTGGAAAAGGAGATTCACTCAAAGTATAAATCAATTAAAGAGCAAGATAAAAGCTAGATCATAGGAAATGGAGACAGACCCAAGCCCCATCAAGAATGCCCAAGGCTTTCTACTGAAACATTTGTGAAAATAAAGAGCAAACCTGAATTCAACCAGTCCTGACAGCCCCAAACCAGCCTCACCTGGGAGTACGATGTGTCCCTAACTCCACTGCTGCCCACCGGGGCATTAACGCTAACTCCCTGCAGATGGAGCCCTTCGCCCAGAGTCTGTGCACATTCAAATACACAGTATCCACCTTTTGGTCAAACGTACATAGGCATGGCAGGGAAAAGAAACTCAGAGACAAAAACCACGGAAATGGAGGAAAAAATGACCTGAGCAGACTCTCAGGTTACCCTTGCACGGAGCTGACCAGATGTAAACCGTGCTACCATCAAGAGTAATCACTCACGGACTAGGTGAAAAAGTAGGAAATATTGTCAGAAAATTGAAATCTATTTGAAGGGTACCAAACAGGAATATAGGAACAGAAAGTGAAATAGAAAGGCAAAACTGTACAGTTCCCATAGCATATTAAATGCTAAGGCGAAGATTAGTGCCCAGAAGTTACTGCAAGACTGTCAAATTAAAGCACATTTAGAAAGAAATTTAAGGTGCAGAGTACAGAAAATAGCATGAGGCATACAGGACATACTGAAACTAAGGACTGTATGTGATTGAAATCTGAAAATGAGGAAGAGAGGAAGATAAGGCAGAATAAATGTTGGACTGAAAAGTTCCTAAAATTTCTGAAATTCTTTGAGCTACACGCAGTGTACATTTAAAGAAAAGTACACCATGGCAAAACTGCTTTTAAAGAAGATAGAGGAAAAGTCTTAACAGCAGCCAGATAGAAGAGAAGTTTACCTTCAAAGGAATAGGACAAACCCGGCTGCTGCCTTTTCCACGGGAATTACAAAGGCAAGTCAGTAGAATGCTGTCTCTAAATTGCTGAGATAAAGTAACTGCCACAAAAACATTTCATAGCCAGCTCTCACACATGTGTGCATACACACACACACACAATTTCTTCAGGCAAGTAATCTGGATATTTATGCCAGGAATAGAAGGGTGGTTTCACATTAGAATTTTACTAACACGGTCCATCAAAATTTCAGATCCAAGGAAAAATATTATTAATTCAATTGATGACTGACAAGTATCGAAATTCAACACAGGTTTCCAATTTATCACCCAAGAAAATAGGAATTGTTGAATTATTTCCTTAGCAGCATCTCACTTAGTAGGGAGACGCTATGGCCTTTTCCACTAAGACCAAGAATAAGAAAGGACCATCCAGTTGGCCAATGAAATGAACCAAAGCAAACCAGCATCAGGACTGATGATAAAACATATTCATTATAAATGAGCAAAACTATTTTCAGAAATATTAATCAATGAATAAACTAGCTCAAATAAAACAATAAGATAATATGCCAAGTTATTTAAAATCTATAGAAACTAACAGCCTGCATGTCTAAAAACTGTAATCAATTCTAATTTTAAATGCCACAAAAATTCCACAGTTACAGCAGCAACAAAGAAGAATAAATACTTGGGATGAACCTTAATGACGGATGTATAACACCTACACAAGGGAGACATTAAAGCATGCCTAATTAAAACAGTCTAGCAGTTTCTTAAAAAGTTAAACATTTATCTACCATATAATTATTTAAATGCTTATACACACTAAGTCATATATAGGAATGTTAGTGTGGTCTTAATTATAACTGCCAAAAACTACTAATAATGGAAATAATTCAAGGTCCATCAGCAGGTTCATTTTGGCTTCGTGCCATAAGTTTAGTGATGATTTTGTGGATGTGATATCAAAAGCACCAACAATAAAACCACATTAGATCAAGTAGGAATGCTTAACTAAAACTAGAACAGACTGAAAGGCCACTGCCCATGAAGGAAACAACAGTGTGAAAAATCGCCTATGAAATGGGAGAAAATATTCTCATATGAAGTATTTGTGCCAATTCAGCTTAATTGCCAGTTTGGCCGCATGAAGATCTCCTGGAGAGATGACCAGATTTGGGGCACGATATTAAACTGTGGGCTAAGCGCTGGCATTCACAGCTGAATACGCCACTAGAAGAGGCCCCGTCGGGGATTAGACCTGAGCTCCAGGGGCCGCTTGCCCTCTGCGCATCTGGGGAGGACAAACTCCCGGCAGTGAGCGGGCGACGGGGCTCTGCCTCTCCCACACCTAGCATCCCAGATCCAAGCACCTCGCTTCTGTACTGTCTAACCTTATCCACACAAAATGTCAGTGCTAAGGTTCGGTTTCTGTTGTGTGTTATGGCTCCATATTGGTTTCAAATTCTCATAACCACCTTGCAAAGAAAGCATAAGCTACAATTTAATGTTGAGGACATTGCAAGACAGCCAACTTTAGACCCATGACCAGTAGAGACAGGGAAAGGCTGAACTGGGCCTAGGCTGCTGAGGCTGCAGCCTGGGCTGCGCACTGTGGTTCAGAGCTTGTCCCCAGGTGTCAGTCCACCGAGACAGGACATCTCTGCTTGCCAGCTGCTGGATCTGGGCAGATCATCGACCTCTCCAAGCACCAGTGTCCTACTCTAGAAAACAAGCTTATTAACAATATTTACTAAGGCAGGCTTACTCCAAGTATTGGAAGAGAAAATCTAGCCCAAACATTTCCTGGAACATAACATTGCTCAAATGATGCTAGGTATCATTATATCTCAGTAGACTCCATTGAAACAGCTAAGAATATCTATAACTATTCAGAGCACATACTAAGCTAAAACTAGAATGGACCTCAGAGGGTACCAGGTACTTCCCAGTTCCAAAGGTCATATGTTTTTCCTTTAAGTCTAATTATTGTGAAATTTCCCTTCTCTAGGAGCCCATAGCAAATCTTTCCTTTTTCCTGATCTTCTTTCTTATCCTGCACAGCATATTGCTTTCCGATTTCCTAAACCAATCACAGTAGGAAATTATCAAGCCGTCTTTTCTGCTCGAATCTGCTCTATGGCTGCCTGCCTGGCTCACTGATGTCTGTTCCAGCCCAGGACTGGAAATAGCAGCCCTTAGCTAACACGGGAGCCAAAAATACCACATTCCTTCAGTGCAATAATTTTCTCATTTCAGACGAGGTCCTTCTTTCATGTTTTTATTCTCAAAAGTGATGTGTGGAGTGTAGATTGTTTTATTCCTCGGACTCTGGCAGAGTATCCATATATAGATAAAGGAAACACCCTCTTAGGTGTTCGGCCCCATTCCTTTATCCAAATCGGATGCCCAGGGTGCCCGTGTTTTAATGTCAAGCATATTCCAGGCTGCAGGAACAATGGCGAACAAACCGGAAGTGTGGCCCTGCCCCTTAGAACTACGGCCACACAGAAAGATCCCTAGCAAATCAACAGATATGCAAATACCGTATGTTTTCTTTGGTATGAGACCCTGTAGATGTAAATGAGTTCTAGAATGTATGATAATTTTTATAAAATAGGAAATATTCAAAGGGAATTTGGTGTGGGAACATAATGAGGGGGAAAGAATAAATATGATTCGGAAAGAAAATGAAAGAGCATGTATATAAGGGGTGGGAGGTTGTTGGTCGGTAGGGACATGGATAAAAACGAGAATTAACTTGTGTCATATACGATACAAATTCCCCCCCTCAAAAAAAAAAACAGTTTTTAAAATAACTATAGAATCACAATTGTGATAAGAACCAAGAGAACAAATCAGGGAGCACTGAGTGTTGAAAGGATTGCTGATATAACCCCCAAAAGACAAGAATTCTCCTACAGCTGAATACGGAGAAGTGCCTGGTGGTAGACAAAAATGGTTTCAAGGGAAGGTGCTTTCCAAAAAAAAAAAAAAAATCACAAAGCAAAAGAAATGGATGAGGAAGCTCAGCAGGTCAGAAAATGTGAGCTGATGGTCACAGTCCTACCAGTTCACTCTCTCTACCAACCTGCTGAGGTCTCCTTTGGCCCTGCAGATGCTAGAAATCTAAAAAGTACACCCCTGAGAGTCACCTGCAGCCGGGCCTCTGGATGCAGCTCCTTGACTACTTCTAACCAGCAGGAGAGGGAGCGGCGGGTAAGGCCTCATTTTTCTGAGACAACTCTAGGAGGATGACATAGCTCACAGCCAACATCTGTAGCCACATCTTCCTCAACTCTAGATCAAGACCACTGAGGACAGTATGTGCTTGGAACCAGCGCTTTGGAAGCTGAATCCGATTGCTAATGCGACCCATATTTTTATGCATACGTCCTCATGTCTCCTGTCTAAATCAGGCCTCCACCTGACAGCTTCCCTTGATTCACGAGAGACCAGCCAGCCTATGGAGCCCACAAGTTCTAGCGAGTTAATATCCGCATAGGGAAGTTTCAACCAGCCGGTCCAAGTGTCAAAACAGATGCTCCAGTCTCTCGTCTTGGAAGGGATACTGCTGAGGTACATCCTACTGACTCCTAAGCGGGTCCCCAGAGGGAGTGTCCATGGTGCCAACCAGCCCCTCTGTGCACATTTTATTGCTTTTCCCTCTCCTCTGCCGCGGCCTTGCAATCTCTCATCCTGGCTTCCACCTTCCATCTGAACTACCAGCACCCAAATCCTCATCTCAGGTTCTGCAACTGGGGAAGTTAAATTAAGACACCAGCTGACAGATTAAGCTGAACACCACAGTTCCCTCATCAGGCCGGTCTTGTAATATTTTTCTGGGATTTGTTCGCATACATCCAGCCTACAGCTGAATTCTCCGACCCTGTCAACAGTCATTCCAAGCAGTAAGTCCTTGAACCAAACCCTTCTCTAACCACAATCAGCAAACTGGTTGTCTGGCTGGACTGGAGCCGAGACCCCCTGCAGGAGTTCCCGGCGCCCAGAAGGGGACTTCCGGGTCTGTCCCCTTGACCTCAACCCAGTCAGAGCCCTTCGGCCAAGCAGACCCAGAGAACTGCAGGTCCGGCTTTAGTCTCCTTTGGGTCTAACACACATACCCTTCATCCTATTTGGAATTTTTGCTGTATGTCCAAATGTCACAGATTTATTTTTTAAAATATCCCTCTTGTCTTCTCTGGTCAGGACAGGAATTGGGACGATACTTCCCAACAGAGAACTGTTCAGGACCTGAGGGTACAAGGTGTGTTTGTATTTCACACACAAACCCAGTTCAGGGTTTTCTCTGAGAAAACCCAGTTCAAGTTTTCTTGTAAGAGATAAACTGATAGTAGTTCTAAGACAAATAATACAAATAGTGAGATATATGGTAAGTGGAGGTGAAGATTTTTTTGCAAGTTAGAATATTGAAAGTACAAAAATATTCCAAGTTTGTTTTTTTGGTTTTTTTGGGTTTTTTTTTTTGAGACAGGGTCTCGCTTTGCAGTTCAGGCTGGCCCTGAGCTCACTACGTAGCCCAGGCAAGCCTCGAACTCAGCAATCCTCCTGTCTCTGCCTCCCGAGTGCTGGGATTACAGGCATGAGCCGCCACGCCCAGCACTGTGGTATGTGGTGTTGATTGCTGGCGGGTGTGAGTCTCCATGCCCAACATTGTATGTGGTTACCGGGATCGAACTCAGGACCTTGTGCTTGAGAGGCAGGCGCCGGAACCTCTGAGCTAAATCTCCGGCCCCCAATATTCCAAGTTTTATAATAAGCACCTATTATTTTTAAATGACAACATACTTGGTTCCAGCTTTACTTTTGTGAAACGCAGTTAAAGATATAAAAATATAAAACGTTAGAAGGCTGCGTGTCAACCCCGATTTAACTTCCATCTTCTCCTCTAAGATACTGCCATGAATTCATACAAATCTTCCAGGTCACAAAGGATAGTTTCATAATAAAAATGAATCCACAAAGACACATGAGTAGTTTCTTTTTCTAATTCATTTAAATGATACATTATATTAATTTTTCTGTGACTTTGATTAAAATTTTTAAATCAATTTGTATCGACACATAAACCTATTTAACTCATTTAACTGTTATGAATAATTATATCCATTTCTCCATTACCCACTGATGAACATGTGCATTGCTTCTAGATTCATACTATTATCTCCTTCATTGAATACCCTTATCTGAGTCTCCTCCTAATCATGCGACAGTTCCATAAAGAACTATCCATAGAAATGGAAATGCCAAGTATATTCTCTACAGTGTGCACATGTTCAATTTGTCTAGGTGCTACCAAGCTTTTCTAGTGTGGCTGTAGCAATTTATAATTCCATAAGCAACATATGAAAGTTTTTGTTTCTTGTATCTTAGACAACTATTGGTATTTTCAGAATTTTTAATCTGAATTTTATGGGTTTGAAATGTTCTTATATTTCTATTTAATTTGCATTTTGAACATTTCATCTTCTATTTAAATGACATTCAACTTCCTCTTTGTGAATGCCTGTGCATACATTATCAGCTGCCTATTCTATATTGAGTCGTAGAGTGTACGTGTCCGTGCGTACCCTGCATATTAAGTCAATCTCTCAGTGAGTGTTGCTGTGTCATCTTCCAATCTTAGCTTATATTTTGATTTTGTTTCTGTTACCTTCCCATTAAGAACTTTAACTCATAATGCGGTCAAAATTTATCAAAGTTTTCATCTATAACTCCAGATTTTTTTTAATCTTGTTGGAGGAAGTATTCTCTGTCTTGAGACAGGCTGGAAAACTGCTGGTCAAAACCTATGTTCCTTTTTGTGTGTCATGGTCCCAACCCACAGCATAGCATCCTTCAACGCCCACCCCTGTAGCTGACCAGTGGAGATTAAGCTGGACCTGACCAGGGTCTCACCTAGACCCAGTCTAAACCATGCGTGAGGCAGAAGCATTAATGGTAGTGTAGCGGGTCCCCATCAGCTCTTGTTCCATTTGTAATCACAGCTGGTACAAACTAGGACAGTCACTGAATCCAAAACTTGTGCTGTGTTTGCTTCTAAAGTTGCATTATTTTCCCTTTTACACTTAGAATTCTAAACCCCTAGAGATTTATTTAGTGTAAATTGAGTAAGCAAGGAATCAATCTTTTTCTTATGACAACTTTTGTCAACTCTATATATTTGATATTTATGTTATCATTCCATTATGTATCTAATTTGTCTTTTTCCTTGATTATTTATTTTATAGTATTTATAAGATGTCTGAAAACTAAAAAACGTTAAATTTATTTTTAAATAGCACATTCATTATATTCTTCAGATAATATGCATAATTTTATTTTTATCAAGTTTATGATGCTTTTCATATCTCTAACTATAAAGCAATAAACCCAATTATCAATTTGAGAATAGTAAAAAAATATATTGTTTTATTTATATCACCTGTTTTGGGGATACTGTACCTTTTTTTTTTTTCAGAGAAATCCACAATTTATTATGGATAACAAAGTCTAATCAAATTAAATATTATCTGAGATATTTCTTTTAATCTTATAAGGTATCTTTAAAAGAAAACATTAGTTCTTACTTATTTAATATTTTAAAAACAGAAAATAGAGGGGCTGGAGATTTAGCTCAGTGGTTCCAGAGTCTGCCTCGCAAGCTCAGGGTCGGTCCTGAGTTCAATCCTCAGTAACCACATACAAAGCTGGGCGTAGTGACTCACACCCACCAGCCATCAATACCACATACCACAGTGCCAGGCATAGTGGCTCATGCCTGTAATCCCAGCACTCAGGAGGCAGAGACCAGAGGATTGCCAAGGTCAAGGCTTGCCTGGAATACATAGTGAGCTCAGGGCCAGCCTGAACAGCAAAGTGAGACCCTGTCTCAAAAAAAAACAAAAACAAACAAAAAAAACCAGAAACTAGAACACTACACAAAATATATAATTATGGAATAAAATATATAATTATGACCTGAAATTTGTTTTAAAGTTCTCCTATTAAATCTAATTTTCTTCTAAAGATCAAGCTTTTGAATTTCATATTTTTCTTCCTCAAGAACTATAACACTTTTAGAAATAACTACAATATTCATAGACTGATTTTTTTTTTTTGAGTCAGCGTCTCACTTTGTAGCTCAGGCTGGCCCTGAACTCACTATGCAGCCCAGGCTAGCCTCGAACTCACAGCAATCCTCTTGCCTTTGTCTCTGCCTCCTGAGTGCTGAGATTACAGGTGTGAGCCACCCAACAGTGTAGTGTGTGGTACTGATTGCTGGGATCACCGGTGCAGTGGCTCATACCCACCACACCTGGCATTGTGATGTGTGGTACTGGGGATGCAATTTGGGACCTAGCATTTGCAAGGCAGACGTCAGAGCCACTGAGGTAAATCCTGGGCCCAAGGTCTAAATTTTTATTAAAGTTTATTTGGAGGAATAAATTAGAATAGTATTTCTTTTCTCTCCTTGAACCATATTTGTAACTTTTTTTATGAACAACCCTGACTTTCATTAAATTTTATTGAAGTATCTCTTCAGATAAAAATTTGACTTTTTCTATTCTCTATTAATATTTTATTTTCTAAATTTGAAGCTGACTGCAGACGTATAAGAATGCAAAGGGTTTTTTTGTTTGGTTGGTTTTTGGTTTTGTGTGTGTGTGTGTGTGTGTGTGTGTGTGTGTGTGTGTGTGTGCGCGCATGTGTGTGTGGTTCTGGGATTGAACTCAGGCCCTTGTGCATCCAAAGTTGGTGCGGTACCACTTGAGCTAAATCCCCAGCCCCAAAGAATATAAAGTTTTAATGTTGAAGTGTTGCTTATTTATAGTGACACCAAATTTATTTTTTAATTTGGCGATTTTGATGAATTTTTGAAATAATCACATTATTGCAAATAATTACACAGGTGTCTCTGCCTGTTCAGGTTAGATAGCCTTGACTCAACCTCCAGGAAAAACCTGAGTAGTTCATGGGGACATACTTGTTGATGCTGTCATATTTTCTCAAGTTTTTGCTTTATATTATTTGGAACTGTTATTTGGTGGACAAAAGTTTGGTGTTATTCTACTCCCTAGATTATCAGCTTTTATTATGACATTATGAATAACTTCCCTCTGATAATTCTCACCTCTGCAGCCTTCTCATGTATGACTCTGCATTTAGTTTACTGCACAACATGGTGACTTCACGCTCCGTGGATTTTGTGATTTGTATTCTCTGTGGCTCATTACAGTCTGAGGTGTAATTCACATATCTAGCTTTTAAGAAACATGATTAAAGCTGTAAATCTTGACCTTCAATATTCAAAACTATTTCTAATTTTACGATGATTGTTTAAAGGCATAAGCAGAGTGGCTTTTTAATTAGTTCAAATTTACATCTATGCGTAAGTGTATTTTGGACAGGAATGTGGTCTCTACACTGTCTCAGATTTTATTAAAATATTTTTATTTATTTAATATTTGACCCATGTTTATGAATGTTGTTTGTACATGTGTGAAAATACGTGCACTTTCTATTTTTTAAATGAAGGATTATATACAATTTAGAGCTTATTCTCAATTTTCAAATATCCATGCCTACATCTCAATGAATTGGTAGTTCTTTGACCTATACACTTCTGAAGTAAATACATTAAAATTATCTTTTAAGAAGACGCCTATATCAATATTCCTCACAATTTTATCAATATTAGCTCTACATGTTTTGAAGCTGTATTGTATAACTGATATCAGCTCATGTTTGTATCTTATCTGTGAACATTTTTACTGTACCATACAGCTTTTCTATTAAATACTGCTATTTAATAAATGTACTAAAACTGTAATAACTTTAAAAGGCATGTGTGGGTTACTGTTCCTCAGTCTGCAGGTGGGCGGGGCAGGGTTTAGCTAGATGCACTCTTGCATTTATGACAGATGGCAGCCTGGTCAGGAGGTGGCCGCTCTGGGACAACCTCAGGTACCTGCGTGGGGCTGGCTGGTGGTTGGTCAGGACAACAGACACAGCTGGACGCAGGGCTCCCGTCACCCAGGGGTTCCAGCCTTACTCACA
>PVIC010019299.1:0-30668 GCA_004025085.1 Thryonomys swinderianus | reverse complement strand
ATCAATTTGGGTCTATTTTTGTACCACTTTGCCAGACACTCATAGAATTTTACTTTCTGTAATTTTATGTTCTTTAATTCCTGGAGGAAGTCTTTAAATACATCTTAGATGATATCATCCTTTTTGTGTTCCTTATTTCTATTTTTGGAACTCCTATTATTTGATTCAAACTTTCTGGAACTATTACTTAATATTCTTTTCTCTTTTTTCTTTTTCTTCCCATTAGTTCCTTTGGACTCCAATCTCTGGAAGATTTTCTCGACCATATGTGTCCATCCATCCAGTGAGGTTTTAATATTTCCAACATGTTTTTTGACTTCTAAAACGACTGTTTTTTCTTTAGGATGTCCCTCTCCCTTCAAACACATAAATTCAAATGTTATATTTTTTGTAACAAGTGAAAGAAATCTTAAGTTTGAACTGAGCAGGTATACTGTTGGGTTCTTTCAAAAGACTTCATATTCAAATCACCAAAACAATTCTCTTCATTGGGATTAATACTTCATAAGACAGAGAACAAAAGAGGGAATCTGGGAGATTGTTTTTGTAAAGATGGAAGTTACCTGGCGAGAAAATGACAAAGTGTGAAATCAAAAGTGGTACCGTGGCCACAGCAGTTTTGTCTGTGAACTTGGTTCACAAACAGAAGCGTTTGGCATAATTGTGTTTTGTTTGCAAACCCTGCGTCAGGTGGCGGGTATGACCGCGGCCATCCTTCCCGCGGAGCGTGGACCTCAGCGTTTCCAGAGCCCCGGCCCCTCCGGCCCGGCCCGCTGGCCCGCTGTCCCGCTGTCCCGCTGGGCGGCCGCTTCCGGACCTCCCGCCCGGGCTGCGGCGGCCTCAGGCCCTCCCCGGCCCCCAGAGCCCCGCGCTGGGCTCCCGCGCGTCTTCCTCATCCCTCCCCTCCGCAGACACCGGAAGGGAACCAGCCTGCGCGGGAAACCCCGGCGGAAGACAGACAGACAGACGGACAGACATCATCACACGCTGGGGCGCCCCGGCCCGCGCACCTCCGTTCTGAGCAGCGCACGCCCCGACCCCGCGTTCGCCCCTCACGCCTCGGAGTCCCTGCTCGGATCACCATTACTGCGCTTCCGCAGCCGAGGCGCTTCTGACTAGCCGACTCCTGTGACTCGCCCCCGCCCTGCGGCGCGGTGGGAGACCGGGCGGGTCGGAAGCGGGTCCAGCCGTCGGCGGCGGCCGCTCTTCGGCGTCTCCTTCGGCAGCGGCGGCCCGGGGAGCCCAGGCCCCCCAGACGCGTCCGCGCGCACGGGAGCGGTCAGAAGCCGCCCGGAGCAGGGGCTTCCCCGCCGCAGCCCGGGCCCAGCCCTCGGGGGCACCGGCTGGGGGGCAGGCGGACCGCAGGGCCCGGGAGCTTTCCGGCCGACCCACGGGGATCCTGACCGAGCGGAGCCTGGGGCCTCGGGCAGTTCGGCCGCGAGGGTCGGGACGCGCCCCGGGGGCCCAGAAGGCCGTTGCCGGCGGTCCGAGAGCGCGCGCTCCGTCCTCCGCCCCGGGCCGGCCCCGCTCGCAGCGCCGGGAGTCGCTGGTGCCCCACGGGGAGCCGGGCCGCCCGCGGGCCTGTGGCAGTGGCCGGGCGGAGCCTCCGCCACCCGAGCCCTGACCCTCCCTCCGCGGAACGGGCCCGGGGGCTCCCGGGCGGCGCCGAGCGAGTTTCCCTCCTGTCCCGGCGCCGCGCTCAGGCTCTTAGCCGACCCTTCCTCGTGTCGACCTTCCGCAGTGGAGCCCCGGGCTCAGCCTGCGCCTCTGTCCTGCGCTCTGCCCCTCGCCGGCCTCCTCCGCGTACCGAATTTCAGGCCTGTGCTGCTCGGGGCTGTCCCGGCTCGGCCTGTCCGGGCTCTTCGGCTCCCGGTGCCGCTGCGCGGTCGCGCTTCCACCGGGGCCTGTGAGGCTCCTGTCTGCGGGGCCCCCGGGACTCCCGGTTTCCTCGCACCCCCCCCCCCCGGGACAAGCTCCACGCGCCCTTCCTCCTTGTGGTGGCCGAGGCCGCAGCCCGCGGAGTCACCCCTGACTCGGGCCGCGTGTGTCCAGTCCACGCGGAAGTCCTGCGGCCCCGCCTCTGTCACCCCTGCGACACCGGTGAGAGCGCCCCGCCCTTTCTCCTGGTCCAGTGCGTTGCTTTTTATCGCGCTTCTGTGTGTGTCCTTACTGCTTTATTGCCTTTTGCTCTGAACAGCAGAGTGATGCTTTAAAAAAACAAACAACGAAAGCCATTCGCTTATGTGACAGACCCCCTGTGTGACACCTTGGGACGTTTTCAGATTCCATGCCGGGCCAAGGCAAACTCCTCCTGGCGGGTGACGAGGCTGGCACTCCTCTTAGTTCTGAGCTCCACCTCAGCCCTCAGCTCCAGCCCCACGGCCTCCTGCCTGTCCCTGCGCACCGGGCCACCTCTGGCCTCCGCGCGGGGCTTCTGGCCTGGGCACCCATCCCTCACACGGCTCTAGGCTCAGCGCCAACTCCCCCGAGGCCCCTCTGTCGAGCGCCGCCCGGCCATCGCTGTCTGAAGCTGCCCGCTGCCCTTTGTCCTGAACACGTCTCGCTGTGGTACCTTCTCCCTTTAGCTCTGTCCCCTTCAGAGACCCCAGATGATTCATTTGCTACTGTGTTGTTATTGTTCGGCTGCCTGTGCTGGGACATGGGCTCCGCGGTGGCACTGAGCGAAGTCCCAGGCTTAGTGTTTATTTTGGGACAGGATCCTGCTTAGCCACGAAATTGCGCAGTCTGGGCTTGAACTTGAGACCCATCTCACTCGGCGGTGTTCCTCCAGCGCCTAGAACGCTGGCTGGCACGAGACTGAGACTCGCTTCACACCCCTAAGCCAGCGAAGGAACCTGAAGGCACAAGGTGAACGAGCCTGAAGAGCACTGGGGAATCGCGGGAAGGAAGGGAGTCGGCCTGGAGCTCTAGGAAAGGACTGGCTCGTCGCCGGCAGGCCCGACTCCAGGGTCAGACTCCGTCTGTGTAGCTCCTCTCCAAGGCCCCTCGTGCCAGAGCACAGTCATCTGGAGAAGGAACTGTAAAGGCAGAATTAATTCTCTGTTCTTGAGTAAGAAGCCCCAAATCCTCATGTTCGCCAGGATATTTCTTCTCTTTTTTGTAAATACTTGAAACTTCTTTTATCAGTAATGGCAAAATCCATCATTTCACAGCGAGAAGGAAGGAGCCCCCGAATTCAAATGCTTTTGGAGAACATTTGTATTTAATCTAATTGAATCTAATCTAAATTCTAATGAAGTAGCCAAGCAGCAAATATAGATAGCTGGTGTCAGATGCTTCCTCTTTCTCTAAAGGATGAGCCGAAATGACTCGGGGTGGGGGGGGCGAAGGCGGAATCCTGGGCTCACTCCAGCCGACGGGTTTGGCACATAACAGGAGCAGAAAATGTCCAGTTTAGACAAAATCCTCACATAATCCATGTTTACTTTCCGCAGCAGACGTTTTAGGAGCTTCTTCTGGGAGCAGGGGACAGGGTTCATTGTCACAGGCTGTCCAGTGTCTGTCATGCAGGCCCCTCGAGGCCACCAAGCACTGCCAAGGGAGGCCCTGGTGCTGGATGCCAGCTGGGCAAGGCACAGGTGTGCATGCCAAGGCCTCTGCTCTTCCTGTGTGCCACATTTCCCTTCTGCTCCCCAATGCCACTTTGTTTTAAAAAAAAAAAACATGTCCAACATGCTAGAAGACTGATTAACAAGGTATTACTATTCTTAAGAATAACTATTTGACCCAATATAAAATTGAATCAACTTCTTAAGCTTAGTTAGACCATAGATTTTTAAAAATAGTTTGTAGGGAGACAGCTTCCCTGTCCTTGTTTCAAAGTGTTTGTTCCCACTGTTGCCACGGCCCATCAGAGTCTGAAAATATTACAGGGAAAGTTAAAAAAATAAATAACCACCGGGCGTGGTGGCTCACACCTGTCATCCCAGCACTCAGGAGGCAGAGGCAGGAGGATTGTGGAGTTCAAGGCTTGCCTGGGCTACGTAGTGAGCTCAGGGCCAGCCTGAATTACAAAACGAGACCCTGTGTCAAAAAAACAAAAGACCAACCTATCGATTTTAACTCACAGGCTGTTCCGAGCAGCACGATTAGATCTCATGCTGCCCCACCCTGCCCTCGTCACGAATCGAGCACATGTCCAGCATGACCGTGTGCACTACCCACCTTGTTAGTTTTTGTTAATCTCTGTCAATCCGTAAATAAATGTTATTTATTGTAAGGATGTTCCTGTATACACCGCATAATATAGGTTGGTAGAATTTGTGACCATACGGGGCATCTACAGGAAGTCTTGAAAAGTGCCAGTTTGAGGTAAGGAAGTATTGCTATACAGTTAACTTTCTGCTAAGTGGAATGAATTTCTTAATTTCTCATTCTTTCTACTGATTACTTTTTACAGAAATGATTTTTTTTTTTTTGAGACAGGGTCTCACTTTGTAGTTCAGGCTGGCTCTGAGCTCACTATGGAGTCCAGGCAAGCCTCGAACTCAGCGATCCTCCTGCCTCTGCCTCCCGAGTGCTGGGATGACAGGCTTGAGCCACCACGCCCAGCACTGTGGTATGTGGCATTGATGGCTGGTGGGTGTGAGTCTCCACGCCCAGCATTATATGTGGTTACCGGGGATCGAACTCAGGACCTTGCGCTTGCGAGGCAGGCGCCGGAACCACTGAGCTAACCCTCCAGCCCTGGAAATGATTTTTGTAAATGTATTTATGTGGCTCACGGTGATTCCCTTCTGCTCGTAAGAGTTTCCACCAGTCATGCTACTCAGTCGTTTTCAGTCCATACTCAGCCCACCACGGAAAGTCGGCGGGACAGGAAGAAAGCGTGCTCACCAAAAATGCCTTCTGTAATCTCTTCATTGGTCTGTGTCAGCTTCTCAGCTGTCAACAAAAATCGCAAAGATTATGAGAAATTCTTTTCTCCGTTTTAAAGTTTTCTTGTGGTGTGTTGATCCGCAAGAGAACTGCACGAGTTTAATGCACACAGTTTGATGGTTTCACAGACCGTATATGCCGTGATATAACCCATCGGGAGGAAAACAAGCCCGGCAGTCCGCCCCAGGAAGTATTCTTGCGTCCTGTGGGTGTGAGCGTGAGTGTGAGTGTGAGTGTCGCCGAGGAGTCCAGAGCCTTTAGCACGAGGTCTTCTTTCTTCGCAAACGTGTCAGTGCCCAGCCCCGTGCTGTCGGCTCGGTCCCGGGGCCGTGGAGCGGAGCCACAGAACTCACCCAGGTGCTGTGACTGTTCACTTCCTGGCTTGGTTGGCACATTGGCCATTTTACCATTTCACCATAGACTCTTCTCCCCTCAGGTCGGAGCCTGAATAGACACCAGCTTGAGTGGAAGTACGTAACATTCCTCCAGAATGTCCTTAAGGCCTTCAATCTGAATAGCTTTCATAGTCACACTGTTGAAACTCAGTGTTATTCTCATGTTCTACATCAATTTAAAGTCCATTAACAACTTTGCCTGTCATATCTTAATATCTTAGACAATTGCATGTTTTCTTGACTGTTCGCTGAACTATTAAACCACTTTGGTTTGCATTTGGTAAAATGGACTATGGAAATTGAAATTTGCTCCTGTTATTAACAGAAGGGCCAGCTTAAATCCTTAAACGACTTGTTACCACAGGGTTTAAATCTTTAAATATTCGATTTAGTATGAATCATGTTTCAAGGCCTGTTTTCTATATTATTTCTAAACATGCAAAAACAGAATCCATTGATTATGACAGCCAGCTTTATAAACTTGGCCTCCAGTGTTTTCCTTTCTCGGTTTATCGGTTTCCTTGAGCTGGGCAACGAGTATATCCCATTCCCTCATCTTGGCCCACAGCAAACGGAGTACTGGGACACATCCCAAGGTGTTTGGAAGCTTCTCCTGGACATAAGGACCATTTCTCCTATGGAGAGAACACCGAGGAACCACAGATGGTCCCGGAACACACACGTGGCCACGTTTTAACATTTCAGTGTTCCCACATTGGACTTCGTTTCCCAGCAATGATGCAGCCAAACATCTTAAAACTCATGCCCCTAGCAGAAGGCTGCTTCTCGCGGGTTCTTACTCAGAAAAGCTAGTCTTTTTTTCCTTCATTAGACAAGCTTTGGTCAATGCAACTGCTTAATCATACCCGGCCGTGAACAGCACACCTCATTTATAAGTTGGGCCACTTCTAGCTCATGGAAACATCCTCTTGTTATTTTCTCATAGCACCTTTCAAACGTAGGGAAATGTTATCAGGTCACTGGCACCAGCATCTTAGGTGCCTAGCAAGACGAGGTCATACATGCGTCTGGGATCTGTCGGGAGCTTGCTTTTAAAACAGGTGATCATCATTTCCCAAGATCTAGCAGGTCGCCTTGAAGGGGGCCCGGCCCGTGTTGATGCCCAGCCCCGGGGGGCGCAGTGCGGGTCGCCCACCGGAGGAGCAGAGAGCGGGCAGGGCCTGGAAGGGAGCTGGGCACTTCTGCCTACGTCCACGTTACAAGAGGCTCGAGGAATCCTGGAAGCTGATCAGATTTCTACTTTCCCTAGATACGGATTTTTAAAAACCATGAATCGCAAAGGAAGATCTGTGAAAAGTCTCAGCTCATTCCCAGAAGCTGAGATACGGCAGCACCAGCCACGCGTCACTGGCTGGTGTGATGCTTCTGTGCTTCGGGCTGTGCTGCAGTCTTATTCTCCTTGGAGGTTTTTAATTCAAAACTGAAGACAGTCCCTAAAGATGGACATTCAGGGAACGGGAAACTCTGTGCTTCTTCGGGGCCGCCTCACTGTGCACAGCAGCCTGGGCAGTGCCCCGGGGCGCCCCCTCCTGCTAGTCCCGGGCTCGCAGACCCAGGGCCGCAGCCCGCTCGTGGGCGCCCAGGTCTCTTGCGGGTTCAGCTGAGCTGTGCCCTGAGGGTCTGCCCGGTTTCCCTGGTTAATGGTGGAGCAGCTGGACGTCACGCAGTCGACGCAGCAAGACCAGGAGTATCCAGCCAGCCTCAGCACCCCAGGCCCGCAGGGAGCTGCACTTGAACTTGAGCCCTGGGTCAGAGGGCCTGTGGGGCCAGAGGCTCAAAGGACGGACTTGACCCCATCGGAGTCCATGGTGGCGTCTGCGGGACCTGTGAACAGCCAGACCCCAGTTATGTGCGTGTTTTCGTTATGGCTTCTTTCTAGAATTTCTTCGGAGACTCCCAGCATGGCAAGACAGGGCGCTCTGAGAGCTAAGGAGCGGTCAGCCGCCCAGGTGGCTCTTCCGTCCCGAGCTGGGACACTCGTGATGTGTATTTGGGTCCGGGTGTCGGTGACCTCACGTTCTGTGTGAGGGACACCAGCTTCCTCAGAAGAGACCATCACAGCTCCTCTGCGTTCATGTCTGCATTTTCCGAGAACACGTCTGGAAGCCCCAGAGAGCTGGCCGTGTCTCCACTCAGAAACACTCACCGTGCGCCCGGGGCACGTGTACTCCTGAAGGGGGAAAAGGGGAGAAATAAAGGCACGCCCGTCCCTCGGTCTCTGTGCAGAGCACCCTGGAGGAGATGCTGTTAGATCTGCTATTAATGGACAGCTGCACCATTTTTCAGAAAGTGTTGATAATACCTGAATCCTGTTTCCCATCATTTCATCTTTCTTATTTCCAGTAAATGAAATGCATGCAAATATATCCAGCAAAATGACAACACATTTTCAGACGAGGTTTTTGCGTAATCTCAATGAACTCTTAGAAGTTAGGCTGGCTCATACGATCACTTTGGTATGCTAATGGTGGCAAGTTCAAGAAGCCGTTATTACAGTGGGGCTGTGGCACAGGCCTGTAATGCAACTCTCCGGGAAGCTGAGGCAGGAGAATGACAAGTCTGGTCCCGGCCTTAAGTGAGACCGTGTCTCAAATGCTGAGCACAGCAACGGTCAGGCCAGGCATGTGCCAAACTGCTGGCCTCCATGTCCAGTACCGGGGAGAAAAGCGGTTACCGCCCTAGGCCCACACCTGAGCCCACGCAGGAGTGAAAACACCAGCGTACAACCACCGGCACCTGGGGCTGGCTCTCAGACAGTGTGCCGGGTGTGCCCACCTGCCGCAGTGGGCGGAAGACTAGCTGAGGGCGCTGCACCTGTCGCGGAGCCTCGATGATCTGCGGACCGTGGCTGTGCAGCTGCCGGTCGGGAAAAGCCTCGACACTCCGGGGTGCGAACGAGGAGGACGAACTTCAGCCTGTGTCAGAGGCGCATTTCCTGAGTCGTGGCCCGCGCACGGGAGCTTCTGCCTGGAAGCAGGGCCCGTGCCACGTCAGTGCCCTCTCCCGCGCCTCCTCGACACTGAGGTGCGGTTCCCACACGTCGGCTTCTCACGCGCCATCACCAGAGAAGGGAATCCGCGTGACACGCCGGGGCCCTGTCAGGGTGTTTGCGTCAGCGACTGTGCGGAGGGAGGTGGAAATGGGGCCCAGTGTCTGCTGCTGGCTTTGGGGTGCAGGGCATACCCGGTGTGAGGAGCAGGCTTGGCCCGCGCAGCACCCACTACTCCCTGGCCAGTGCCCCCATTTCTGTGCACGGTTGCTTTCTGGAATATGCGGAATCCGATCTACATTTTTCTGCCTTAGGATAAAGTAAATGCGACAGAAAGGAGGCGGAAGAGGCGGCTACGCTCTGGTGCTGCCCGGGCAGGCCAGTGAGGAGGCCCGAAGGAGCCTTTCTCCTGGTGTCCTTAGTTCTTCCTCTCTCTTTCATCCCTTGCCTTCCTTCCCTTGAGTTTTTCCTTTCCCTCACTTGGCCTTCTCCTTTTCCATTCCCTACCTTCTGTTTTTCCTTCTTTTCATTTTGACAGAACTTATTATTTCGAATTGCTTTTGCCGCAGGTTAGAAGAGTGTATTTGAGATGGGGGTCTGGGAATCAGGTGGCACACAGACTTCTGGGCATTTTCTGTGCTCAATTTCATGGCTTCACCCTTGATTTGAGTAGTATGCTTTTATCAGTACACTGTTTTCCACCTTCATTTTTCCCTAATGGCCATGATTATCATTTGGTTTTTTTTTAAAGCTACAACTTAATTATCTTCTAGCCTGAACTGCAGTTTTAAATGACTGAGTTTCTATACTCTTTATTCTGCCTTGATTAAAAATCCATTTTGCTTGAGAACTGTTCAAGCTCGAAGGGACGCTAGAAGCCTACAGGTTAAAAAAATATATCGATGCTCAGAAATACGTTCCAGTTCTAACCTGCACGGAAAAGACGCCGAATTCAGTCCCACGGACAGGGCCTCACATCCTGGAGCCTGTGCCTTACCTGGGAGTGCTCTGTTTTATAATATAAAGTGAATTAGTATACCCCATACTTAATAATTTTATATATGTATATAAAATATGCCTAAAGAACAGGTAGTTTGTGTGGAGCGCTGTTATTCACAATATTCCTTCGGTAGCCTACAAGCTTCCCTGATGTCAGTCACATCCGAAGTCAACTGTGTCCTCATGGCAGGAGGCCGGGGATTTATAGTCAGTCCGCCATACGGAGGGGGAAAAGCCAAACATCTCTGCCATGCTGTCCCGGCTCTTGTGCTGCGGCCTCTGGGCCTCCTCTGCCAGGGGGACAGCGCCCGCTCTGAGGGCGTCTGGTCTACCCAGCGGGCCCTTGTGGAGGGCTGAGTTTTTGGGGTTCGTAGCATTCTGCTTAGCTTCTTATCAGCGCGTGCGCGCGCGCGCACACACACACACACACACACACACACACACACACTTTTTTTAATCTCACTGAGAAAACAAGTTTAAACTCTTCCTGCAGTAATAAGCCACAGGAGCCAGCCTACTCTCCTGTTCATATATTCACTCATTTTAGTCACTGGGTCATTCAGAAATATTGATTGAGTGCCGATATGGGAATATTGCCATAAACAAAAGAGAACAAGAAGTCCCTGCCCTTAAGCATCGTGTTCTGTGGATCCCCTTGTCTTCTGGAGCCCGTGAGGCGGACGGACAAGGCTCAGAGTGGCCATCTTCCTTCCTGCCGTCGGTTCCCTTCTTTCCCCTGCTTTTAATTGCTTGTTTCGCCTGGTGGCTTCTTCCTATTGGTGTTTTAGGAACTGTGATCTTTGCTATCTCTTTCTAAAATAGCCCTTAGAACATTTTAGAGCTAGTTTGCTGGTTACAAATTTCTTCAGTTGTCCTTTGTCATGGAAGTATCTCATTTCTCCACTCATTTTTTTCCTCCATTCATTTTGAAAGACAGTTTTGCAGGGTACTTCACTCTGGGTTGGAGGTTGTTTTCTTTCAGGACTTTAAATAGTTTAACTTCTCTTTAAGTATTTACATTGAGAAATGTGCTCTGATTCTGATGGACTTTATAGGTGATTTGTTTCTTTTCTCTAACAGCTTTTAATATTCTGTTCTTGTGCTAAATTTCTGGAATCTTGATCATTATATTATCTTGATTGGTGTATGTTTATTTCAGTGATGGCCAATTGGAGTTCTATGGTCCTCTTTTGACTATTATACTAAAATTCTTTTAACATATTTGGGGAGTTTTCTGTCATTACTTCTGCAAACAAATTTTTTATGGCATTTTCACTGTCTCTGGCTTTGTCATTGACCCTGGTCTATATTATAGTGTTCTTCTTTGCATCATCTTGCAGCTATATGACTGATTTTTCAGAATCACTTACTATTTTTAAGATACCTGTGTTTTCATGGCCACTAACTGCAATCCTGCCTTCTAGATTTGATATTCTCTCCTTGCCTTCATTCAGTTGATTGTGTGTACTTCCAATGGAACTTTTCAATCTCATGGATATTTATTTGAATTTGTTTCATGGATCTCGTTTTTTTCTATGCTGGGCATTCATGGTTTTCATCATTTTCCTAAGCTTCTCTATTTTTTAAAAATCCGTGTCTATTCCAGAATAATTGAGCCTATTATTTTCTTTGATTGTCATATTTATTACCTGACAGATTATTTTTTCTATAGCCTCATGCATGTGTTTGTTAGTTAGTTTGTTTTTTATTTCTATTGCTACCATAAAATTTAGGTACATGGCTTCCTATTTTCTCTATCTCCTTGTCACTTGGACTTGTTCTTAGTGGGCTAGAAATCTGGGGTTGCATTTTACTTTTCCATCTTGTCATTTTCTGTTTTTTATTTTGTATTCTGTGTTGATACTTTTTAATTTCCCATGGCAGATAGCTTTATCACTAGTTTTGAGGCTTCCTAGGAAATGTCTGTTCCTCAGAGGTATCATTTGGGTATATTTGGTTCTTGATATTTGTGTCTGTTCCAAGATCCTACCTTCCCCATTTATCAGAGAGAAGTTGCTATTTATATGGCCCAGCACCCAGTGCTTTGGTCCTGGATTATGGTGGTGACTGTGACCCCAGATAATCGCAGTGTTTTCATACAGTGGAGCACAACTGATTATGACAGATATGACACCCTGGCTACAGTCGTACAATTAGCAATAACAAGGGAACCAAGCACAGCCTAGAAATTGACAGACTGTGGCAACTACTACTTATATCTTAGCCATAGAAGCAAGATCTATAGTATATAACAAAATCCAACATAAACCAGAAACTTGTACGCAGTGAGTTCTCCCCAGTGGCATGGTTGAATCCTAAGAGGAAGGGGGAATTTAAGAGGGATACAGGTGAAACAGAAAGATAAAAAAGGGAAATGTAGTTGGAGCAAGACTGGAGAACACAGCATGATCTCCCAACTTTGGGAAACTGGAGAGGAGGGCAGGGGAGAAAGAATGGACAGAGGAAAAGAAAAGAACAGTGGGGCCGGAGATTTAGCTCAGTGGTTCCGGTGCCTGCCTCACAAGAGCAAGGTCCTGAGTTTGATCCTGGTAACCACATAGAATGCTGGGTGTGGTGACTCATGCCCACCAGCCATCAATACCACATACCACAGTGCCAGCATGGTGGCTCAGGCCTGTTATCCCAGCACTCGGGAGGCAGAGGCAGGAGGATTGCTGAGTTCGCGGCGGCTTGCCTGGGCACCATAGTGAGCTCAGGGCCAGCCTGAACTATACAAAATGAGACCCTGTCTCAAAAAGAAAAGAAAAGAAAAGAAAAGAACAGTGAAGTGAACTAGAAGGACAAGAGACAATTTTCCCTCACATGAAAATGTAGTAAAATCAAGAGAAACAATTATGGAAAGAAAGATGAATAGTATAAAACAGAAATAAGGTAGAAATCTAAACAATATGTTAAAAACCCAACCATACAGAAAAAAGAAAATGAAACAAAGAAAATAATAAGAAATAGAACTCTTCTGGGATCCACAGTTCTTTTGTAGTGGCCAAGGCAGGAGGTTTCTGAAAACTGCTGTGTAATCCCGCAAGTCTTCACTCAGCTCACGCTGGGTGCGGGGCTGATCTTGGCCTTCTATGTATGTGCTGGGGCCAGTCAGCCACCCGGCAGCTTTGTGGACGCCCCTCAGTGGGCCGCCCATACCTCTATTCTGTGGTCGCCTCTACCTGGCTCTCTTCGTTCCTGTGGTGCCTTCAGGCAAGAACAGAGCACATCTGCTTTCAGTCCAGCTGACGCCGGCTCCTCCCAGTCTTCAAGCAGCCCCTTCTGTCCCGCGCCCATCTCTGCGCTGTCACCTAGCTTGTCGCAGGCAGGGGGTGGGAGGAGAGGTGCTCTCACCACCTCGGATACAGCCCAAGGCTGCTCAGTTGCCCTTCCATCGCTTGAATCCTGAATTCTCAAGGCTGTTTAAGTCTTGCACATCTGCATCCTTCTCTCCAGCCACTGGTCACCATGCACTTCTTTCATCACCTCTGCTGTGCTGTGATCCCTAATTTTGTTGTTACTAGGGTTAGCCCGGAGAGCATAAAATGGAAAACTACAACGATGACAACAACAACAAAACAGAGCTAACACAAAACTGGCAGCCCATCCGTCAGGGAGGGGGCAGTTTCCTGATTGCCCACTCTGTGTGCCAGTGAAATTTGCTGCCAAGATTCACTACTTTCTGTGTGGAGGAAGCCAAAAGAGGCAGGCAGGGCTTATACCCCAGATCTACCCTGTGTGGCCTGAGTTAGCCTCACTTTTGCAGTCTGAGTTTCTTGGAGTCTCTGAATAGGGCAACTCTCGCTTGGTGTGCAGGCAACTTCACACGTTGTATGAAGTCCTGTGTCTATGTTTTGTTTTATCTAACAGTGTCTTATTTTAGGCTGACTTTGGCTTCAGGTTTATGTCTCTCCCTTTCTTCCAGTTATCAGTGTTTTCGGTTGGTTGTCTCCTCCTCTGCTCAGCCATGCTGAATGTCTCCCTTAGCCATGCTGTTGGTAGGAAAAGACTGTTCCTATCTTTGTTTTATCATCTCCCTGAAAAGCTTCCTAAGTGGCGACCACGCTGACACGCAAGATCCCAGCAGCCCCTTGCTCGTACCCACACTGGCTTCTCTCGTGCCTTGCTGTGGGTTTTTCTGGGAGCACGACAAGCCACGAGCCAGACACACCTGCCCCGGGCGGAAGCAGGACCGCGTCCTCCTGGGGAGACCCCTGGCCCACGAGGGGAGAGAGCTCTAGAGCACGTTCTTCTCCTTCCCGCCCCTGTGGGCCTGCGCCGAGTCAGGGACGCTCCTTCAGCCTCTCAGGGGATGGAGGCACGGACGTCTCTGCCCCGTTCCGAGTGCCACTCTCTCTCGCTCTTGTCTTGCTTGTTACCTCCTCTCACCCTCCTGGGGCAGCTCAAAGGGTCGCTTCTGCCACGGGCTTTGCTCTTGGGGGAGCCTAAACTGGGACACCCCTCTTTCCTCAGCAAAGGGCCAGTGCTGACCGTGAGAGGACAGAAGAAGAGCTGGTACAGGAAGCTGGTGCCACGTAGAAGGTTCCCACCCTCCCATCTCATCCCCGTCTTCAGTCGCCCCCGGCGAAAGAGCGCAAAAGCCGCGAGGCAAATCCGGAGCCCACATGCTAATTAAGAGAACAGAGCCAGTCTTAGTTTTTGTCATCTACAGAAAAGGAGTGGAAGACAACACTTTAAAATAGAACGCGTTCAGTTGAAGAGAGTCGACTCCCCCCGTGCCAGCCAACGAAAAGTGAAGCCGGAGGCAGACGGCAGAGGTGAAAAGCATGGGCTGGGTTAGAAACGAAGATGTGAGCGTCGCTGCTTCCTAGGGGCAGGCTCCAAACACAGAAGCCATAGCAATGTGCAGTCCGATAAGCGTGAGGAAGACTGGGAGGAACTGCAGGGCTGACTACTAGAAAAAGGGTAGAAATAGCATATAAATGGGATGAGAAGCCTCTTGAAGCTCACTGCCTTTGCGTCTCCGAGGCGAAGCTCCTAGTAGGGAGATGGAGGAAAAGCCACCGGCTCTCATAAAGCTTTCCATTTCAGAGCCGACTTTGAGATGCCTCTTTCTGTTTAAGTTTCATTTTCCCATTCACGTTGCTTTCCATGTGTTTTGTCTTCCTTGCTTTTGTTTGTTTTCCTAGTATGTGGTTCTATGCATTTCAAATAATACGCACGGTTTCCTGCAAGCTAGAATTGGAAGCGGACGCAAATGTGCCGGTTCTCGGCGCAGAAAAGCAGGCCTAGTGGTCTCCTGGTGAGGGGCTGGGAGCAGCCCTGGCTCCTGCTGGCTCTGCCCCGGGCATCACAGTGCTTTCTAGTGGGAGGCTCTGCTTCAAGACTCGGGTTCAGTGAACGAGACTTGGAGACCGGCATGAGTTTGCTGAAAAAGATCCTCCTAAACGCAGCACTTCGGAACTCCACAGAAAGTGAAGGAAACACGTATGTGCTGTACAGTAGCAGTCATGCCAGGGACACTTATTGCTGGGGCTCCGTCAAATGCACTTTGCGGCAACTCTGAGAACACACGTGACCGTTAATTGTTTTTAACATCAGGAAATGGAGTTTTTGAGAGATGAAGTCTTTTGCCGAATGTCACACGAGGAACAGGAAGCAGAAAATGAACAGAAGGATGTGATTGTTTCCCTGCGGCACCAGATAACAGTCCTGATGGCCAGAGATTATTTTTTATGGTTTACAGATACCATTTCCAATTCATATCCTCCCTCTTAAGGCAAATGAAATCATTCTTCGTTTTCCGATGAGAAATCTGCGTCTCCAAAAGCTAAATAGTTCATCCAATGTGACTTAGTCAATGAGTGCAAAATATTGGAGCCCGCACACAGGCCCGCCGGACTACAGCGTATGCGATATCTTTCCCTGTTTGTTGTGTTTTAAATGCTCACGCGAATAGGGTCATGAGGCTCCCTGCGCAGCCTCATGATGGGGATGGTTGAATGTCCGCAGCAGGGTGTAAGGAACCCGGGCAGGGCCCCACGTTTTTCAGATGAGACAGTCGGGACCCTAAAATTCTAGGTTGGGGTTTTACGTGGCAACGAGGGAGCAGAGCTGCCCTGGCCCGGCACGACCACCCCCAGTGCTCCTTCCCGTCCCGGCGGCAGGACGGGGCTTTGCGCGCTCTCAGTCCGCGAGAGCCGTGCAGCCCACACCGAGGCCCGCAGCGGCCAGAGCCAGGCTGTCGGCGAGGGAGCACTGGTTTCCCTGGGAGCACCGCCGCCGTGCTTGCTCTAGGCCGTGCCCTCTGCACCCATGCTGGCGCCATGCAGGGGAGAGGCTGAACTCATGCCGGCTTAATCCGCACTGGCAGCCGTCTTCTGGCTCCCAATAGACAGTCAAGATGCAGGATCAACCATATGGCACAGGAGGTCTCCCGGCCGTTCTCACACAGCATTATCTTACTAAGTACTCCTCACTACAGCGTGGTCACTATCACCATGCTAGTGAGCAGGAAATGGGGTTTTTCAGGTACTGGGAATCAAATCCAGAGCCTCATATGTCCTAGGCAAGGGCTCCACCACTGGAACACTTGGCCCAAAGAAAGTAGCTTCTTCCAGTACTGGGATTCGAACTCAGGACCTTGGGCTTGCTGAGCAGGAGTGGCACCACTGAACTAAATCCATGGACCCTGAAAGTGGCTCCCCTTATCCCGCTGAGAAGGGGATGAACCACCAAATCCAACTGGGGCTTGTGTGGTTTGAAGCCAACATATTCTAGAGATGTTTTTAGCTAGAACTAGGTCCTAGTATGGTAGCAGTTCAAATAAAGAATAAAATTCCCTTTTCAAATTTGGAATTCAGATCAAAGGCAGCTGAACATTTTTCTTTTTCTTTTTCTCCCCTTTTAATTAAGGGACTGATATTAAAGAGTAAAATTGCAGAATGAAAGCCCTGAGCTAAAGAGTCCATGGAAGAAAATGGATACTTAGGCCACATTTATATATCTACAGTCAACACTGAGCCGAGATTAATAGAGCAAACACAGCAGCTCTGCTCGCCCGGGCAACAAAATCCCCATTAAGCTTCACTTGAGGAGAGAATGAAAAGCGTGAACATCTGTGAGGTTCAGGCAGAGTTCATGTGCGGTAGCGCGATGTGCTCCCGTTTCCTTAAAGTCACCGGGAGGCGAGACCACCCCGGCCGGGCACGGAGCGGCTCCGAGGCCCGCAGGCCGGGCCGGCGCGCGGAGGGCGGACGGGCCTTGGGTGCAGGCTGGCTGCCGGCGCGTCCTCCGGGCCGAGGAACCGGCTCGAGGCGCCAGCGTCACGGCCCGGCCCGCGCGGCCCGTCGGTCCCGGTGAGCGACCCGCGGCGCGCGGTCCTGTCCGGCCGGGCTTTCTCCCCGGAGGTGCCGAGGCGGCTCCTGGGTCCGCAGCTGCCGGGCTCCCGCCTCCTCCTCCCTCTCCCCGCGGACGGGCTGCTGAGCCCCGGGCCACAAACCGATGGCTCACGTGCCGCTTGTTTTTCTTTTAAGATACAAGCTGTGGCGTGTGAGCTGCTTTCATTTTTAGGGGTCATTGCCGGGCGAGCCCTGGGGGAGCGAGGGTTTGGGCTCCTCCCCGAGGGTGGTCGCGGCGGACTCCAGCGAGCGGCCCTGGGCCCAGGGAGCAGCGGCCCTGCGGATCCAGCGCCTGCTCCGGCCCCGCTGCCTGCCGCGCTCGCTGGGCGCTCCCTGGGCACACGCAGCCTGCCTGCCACACTCACTGGGCGCTCCCTGGGCACACGCAGCCTGCCTGCCGCGCTCCCTGGGCACACGCAGCCGGCCTGCCACACTCACTGGGCGCTCCCTGGGCACACGCAGCCTGCCTGCCACACTCACTGGACGCTCCCTGGGCACACGCAGCCTGCCTGCCGCGCTCCCTGGGCACACGCAGCCGGCCTGCCACACTCACTGGGCGCTCCCTGGGCACACGCAGCCTGCCTGCCGCGCTCCCTGGGCACACGCAGCCTGCCTGCCACACTCACTGGGCACTCCCTGGGCACATGCAGCCTGCCTGCCGCGCTCCCTGGGCACACGCAGCCTGCCTGCCACACTCACTGGGCGCTCCCTGGGTACACGCAGCCTGCCCGCCGCGCTCTCTGGGCACATGCAGCCGGCCTGCTGCCCCTGCCTCCTGCACAGACGGGTCGGTCTCCAGCTCCACCCGCGCAGCCATCGAGGAAAGGCTGCCGTGAATGTCTGAGGATTAGAAGAGGTTCTGTGGTTTAAACGCCCAGCAGTGTAGCAATGTGTCCCAAACTCGGGACGCCACGCCCAGTCGTAGTCACACTTTTTATGTATCCATTAGAAAATAAAATTTGAACAGAAGCAATTCTGTCAGGTTAGGAATTTCCTGTCACTCCTCTGACAGACATGAAAAGATACATAGTCACTAAAAGTGACGCTTTCTGATGCCATTTTGGGATGTGTTTTTCCATTCAGAATATTTGGGAATTTGTTTTCCCGCATTAATCTACTTTATGCTGCCCAGCTGTTATGATGTAACCCTCGGTATGTTTTCGTATTTTTCATTTTTGTGCTGTCTACAGGCCAGCCCCAAGACTGCGCCCTTGATCCTGCCCGGCTCGTGCCGCCTTGTGCTGCGATAATGTGAGGCATTGCCAGCCTTCCTCCTCGGCCCTGACGGCGCTCGGCGGGACACGCTCCCCACGCCCGCACGGGGCTCGGGCCTGGAGGAACCCCGTGCGGCCCCTGCCAGCCGGAGCGGGGTGCGCCGGAGCGGTCCTCACTGACTGGCCCCCAGGGGCACACGGCGAGGTCCCGTGCCCGCGCACGGAGGGGGCGGCCCAGGCCCGCGGAGTGCAGTTGCTGAGTCCTGTCTGCTCCGTTTTGAAGTAGGATATTTCAACTGTTTTTCTCAGTTCTAGGGAACACAGCAGTGTAGGAAACCAAATTCTCGTGGTCTGGGTGCTGATGTATTGTAACTATGTCATATATATATGCATTTATATATAATTGTACATATTATCCTTGTAAGGTACATTTATACAGTGGTACCTTGGTTCAGCAACTCAATTCCCTCCACTATTCTAGTTGTAAACGAACCCAGACAAGAAGGGAATCAAATTTCCGCAAGAGGTCGACCTTGAACTTGACCATCGGATTTGATTCATTTCTTGCCTAACTCGGCTTATGAGCAGGGCTGTGGAAAGAATTGCGTTTGTGAGCTGCGGTACTCCTGTCCTTTAAGTTCCAGTACATGCAGCAAATTTCCCTTCTTCCCATACCAGCTGAGCAACTTTTACATGAAATGCTTAAGACCAGATAGGCTTTTCTGGATTTTTACAGTATTTGCACACACACACACACACACACACACACATACATATATATATAAAGGTAGCTTGGAGATGGAACTGAATTCTAAAAACAAAATTCTCATATTTCATATACTTCTTATACATGTAACCTAAAGGCAATTGTTTTACCATATTTTAATTAATTTTGTTAAGAAACAAGATTTCATGGTGTAGAATTTTCCACTAGCAGGCGTACCATTAAGGCACTCAGAGTTTTGGAATTTGGAGCATTTTAGAGTAGAGTTGCTCAACCTATTTTTTAATTATTTATAATGACAGAGAAAATATAGGGTGCTTTCTTTTTCCACCTTGCTTCTCTTCTATTCCCTGTTTCAAAGAGGAAGAAGAAAATCATTTATTTTAATAAATAAATGTTATTGATTTCTTTTCTGAGCATGCACTCAGCAGAACTGGATCCCCCGTCCCTCGGGGACTCGGGCAGCCCAGGCCCGCTCCACCGCCCGCCTCTCCTCAGCCGCGCGGAGAACGGACGGTCCTGGCTTGTTTCGGGACCGGCGGAGGCAGGACGCAGGTCACTGGGGCTGAGAGCTCGGGTGGTGAGGGGCTCAGAGCTCAGCTGCTTGGCTTTATCGGGGAGTCAGACCCCGCCCGCTCGGGGTGCAGAATCTCCCCACCCCACCACCTGCCACACCAGGACCCGGCGACAGCTATTGCTTCACACAAGCGCGTGACACTGGGGAAAGCCCAGTGGTGTTGCGGACAGCGTGGGCCTGACTCCCGCGTGGGCTCAGAGACCCCGAGGCCGCTCGCGGGTGGACCCCTCTCTGCAGGGAGTGGAACTGCTGAGTGCTGTCCACACGCCTGAAGATCGGACTTCTCCTAGTGAGGTCGTCACCCCTAAGGGCCCCCCTGGGGAGTTCACACGTCATTGTTCCAAAGGCCTTTCACTGTTCTGACCACAGCGTGGACTCCCACTGGTTCCTGCGTGGCTTTCGCGGTCTATTTACCAAACATATGTGACTTACAGGAATCCAATTTTTATAGTAAAGACCACTAGTATTTTTATAAGATAGATAATATATAGACCTCTATGGAATACCCCTGGGATTGATTCCAGGAGTCCCATCAAAGTGCATGATTCTCAAGTCCCTCATAGAAAATGGCTTATTATTATTATTATTGTACCAGAGATCCAACTCGGGACCTTGTGCTTACCAGGCAGGTGCCGCTGAGCTAAATCCCTGGCCCACTGGGGTAATATTTGTATAGAACCTATATACATTCTCCTATACACCTTAAATCACTTCTACATGGCTTATAACACTTAATACCATGCGAACAGTATGTATATAGTTATTATAGTGTATTGATTTGAGAAAAAGGCAAGAAATAAAGTCTGTGCCTATAGTGTACAGATAGATTTTTTTTTTTTGAGACAGGGTCTCACTTTGTAGTTCAGGCTGGCCCTGAGCTCACTGTGTAGCCCAGGCAAGCCGCCACGAACTCAGCAATCCTCCCGTCTCTGCCTCCCGAGTGCTGGGATGACAGGTGTGAGCCACCATGCCCGGCACTGTGGTATGTGGTATTGATTGTTGGTTACTGGGATTGTATGTGGTTACCGGGATCGAACTCAGGACCTTGCACTTGCGAGGCAGGCACCGGAACCACTGAGCTAAATCTCCGGCCCTGTACAGATAGATTTTTAAAAAACTCCTGTCTGTCTGAAGTTGGATCAGAGGGCTGACTGTGATGCTGACTCCGGCTGTGTTTCCTAAATCAGGATAAAGAGGGTACAAAACTGGAAACAGGTGATCTATTACTGCTGTACTATAAAAGGCAGTCAGAAATGCTGGCTAAGGCTGAATTTTTTAAAAAATGCAGACACTCACAAATGAAGACCAGAGTTGAAATACAGCCACGTTGCAAAAGACGAAGGACACATGGGACTGATAGGGTCAGCATGTGTGTCCACCTTTAACAGCTTTGAAGAAGGGGGTGGAAGAGGCTGGCACCTATCCCGATGAAAGGTCGGGGGCAGCCACAGGCAGAACCCATGATCCAACCACTTTCTTACGTCAGAGAGCGAGTCTTGGCTGATTATGTAAGTTTCGTTTTTGAAACCTTGGTTTGCTATATGGCAAAGAGTTGGGGGAGCAGGTATACAGATTACTCCCTGATATTTAGTAAATTCTCAGGAAATATTTGCTTATGGGGGAATAATCTTTCTTTTTGCACTTGACCTTAGCCGAAAGGCCGAGAAGCAATAAATAATCTTTCTCTTTAAAATTGCAGATGCAGGCTTAGTGACTTCCGTGGTGACCGCGTAGCTGGGCCACACGTGGTCTAGCGAGGGGTATGCGTGGTCCCCCACTTGCGTCCTGGCATCCGAATCTGCAGCCCCTAGTCTACTCCACGTGATTCTTTTCCAGCCTCCCTCTGTCCGCGCAGGCTGTGGGCGAATAAGCTGACCGGCTGGCGGTGGCCCCGGGGCCTGTGACACGGGGCTGAGAAGCCCGAGGTGGGCACTCAGGGCCGGGACCGAGGCCTCCACTCCCCAGCGCTCAGGGCATGCGGCGGGGCTGAGTCTCACGATCACCGGGAGCCTCTGCCCTCCCGGCACCCTGTGCTGGGGCCTCCACGCAGCCCTCGGAAGTCACAGCTGGCAGAGCTTCCGGTAAGCAGGCCAGGGAGGCTCCCAGAAGGCGGGCAGCAGCAGGCACAGGGCCTGGCGCTCGCCGCCGGGCGTGGCCCCGTACACCGTCTTCCACCGGGGCCTCTGTGCTGTCTTGATGGGACCCCAGCTGTCCCTCCCGGGTTCTGGAGCAGCTCTACACAATTACTCAAGCCAGGTGGGACCTCTGGAAGCCCAGGCTATACCGTCAGCCGAAGCACGTCTGGGGCTTGGCTTGCTCCGGTTCCTCTCGGTAACGGAGTCCCCACGCTCTGGGGTCTGAGCCTCTCTCCGGGGACGGTGTCGGACTGAACGGAGTTCAGGCTCGCCAGGGGATGGTATTGTTTTCTTGCTTAGCGGGTGGAGAAACTCGCACACACATCTGGCACCAGTCGTGGGCTCTGGGAGTATAGTGGGAGAGGCGTTTCTCCCACGTCATCACTTTCTCCTGAATCGCCAGACCCCGTCCTGAAAGGGGGCAGTGGCTGTGGGGGGTCCTCGACGTCCTTCTGTGGTAGAAGAGGGTTCCAGAGGCTCCGCCACTCGCGCGCACGCCCGGGGCTGCTCACACGCGCCAGGCACGGGAGCGGGGGGAGAAGGAAGGTGCGCGGAGGCCGCCGGCGGCCTGTGCTCCGGCTCTCCCGAGAGCCTCCCCAGTCCCACCGCCTCTGCACAGTCTCCGGGCAGCGGGTCAGCCACAGCCGCCAAGGACACTGGCGCTTTACGGAGGCGCTGTCTCTTGGCCCCGGACTCTACACGGTGATGGAAGCTCCTTATTTTTATATTTATTTGCATCTTTTATGTCCTTCCTAGGAGTCGTACGTGCATGATTTTGCCAGCATGGCGCGCGTCCCTCTGGCCTCGGGTGCCCTTTTCTCAGAGAGGAGCTGGGCCGTGTGGAGTCGGCACAGAGCCTGCGTCCTCCGCCCTGGTCACGGACATGCAGCGGGCTCGAGGTCAGGTGACTGACGAGAGGTCCCCAAGTTGCCACGCTCTGAAATAGTTCTCAGTGGCCTGGACAGCGTGGTTCTCTCTGAACTCAGAATATTGCTTCTCCTGCTCCGGGCACGCGGTGTCCCCGGGGCGAACGCGGCTGCCGAGGAAAGCCCTCGCCACTAACGCCACTAAAGAGTGGCTTGGACTTGAATTAAGACACTGCATCTGTAGCTACACCAGCAAGTTCCTCTACCCGCTGCTGTAGGGAGCTATTCCTGGGATAATGTGTTAGGGTTCTTAGGGTTAGCAGCTTTTCTGGCATACAGTTTGGTACGATATGCAATTTTTAAGAAATGGATACTTTCTTATTTTATTTGATAAGTTCTCAGGGTCCGAGTGACAGGGGCCAGGCGTGAGGAGCGCAGCGACGGATCTGCCTCTTGCCGGCAGCCCCAGACCCAGGGCCCACACCCATGGCTCCCAAGCACGGCTCGCGGCCCTGGCACGGGAGGGACCCGAAGAGGACAGGCGCGTGCATTTCTCAAGGTGCCCTGGTGAGTCTGTGGTAGTTTCTACTCAACAAGGTGAACCCAGAGAGTGGAGTCAGTGTGCACACCCGGAGCCCTGGCCAGTTCGTCATGAGTCCACGGCGAGGTTCTCCTCCACTAGGAAACGCAGGAGGCCGGAAGCTGAGGCTCTGAAGCCACCTCCCGGGTGAGCCGTCATGGCGGGAAGGCGGCCTGGAGCTTCGGGGCTCCGCCCTCGCCCAGGGGCCCGCTGACTGCGGCGGGCAAAGCACCTTTCTCAAAACAGCACCACCACGGGAGACACCTTGAGCAAAAATGAATAAAAACAAAACGCCCTGAGCTGCTTCCTCAGCACCACCCTCTCCCTGTACATTTACTGGATTCTATTATCAACCATAAACCAAGTTTGATTCAGAACTTTGTTGTGCTTATCAGGATTTTTCAGTTATTCTGTCGGAATGCCTTCGTGTGATCTTAAAGAGTTAAAAATTTAGAAAGTGTATTTCTGGGAACCTACAGTAATTATTCTTGCATCTATTACCCATCTTTATGCATATATGTTTTCCTACTTTGATAGAATTGCCTGTAACTTGAGATTCTCAATGAAAACCTGGACCGTGCAGCAAGCAGGCTGTTGAGTTCCGGGACTGACAGCTCTCCTGATGGGGCCTCCACATCCATCATCAGGTCTGTGCGCTTTGAATCACAACCTTGTCAAGAGATACTCCGAGAAGACTGATGTGTTCTGATTCACCTAAGACAGTTGCCAGCACGTATCATCTCGATGGGAAGGTGGAACTCAACCCGCCGGCGCCTCCCCCTGTCCGCTCCGAAACAGCCTTAAGCAAGGGGGCACACCCGGCCACGCTGGGCCCATGTCTTAGGACAGCCAAGAGTCAGCTCAGCATAAAGACGGGCCTTTTGTGAAGAATCGCTTGGACTTGAAGTAAGAGACTGCATCTATACCTGAACCAGCAGAGGTAATCTTGCAAGATTTAAACTATGATTTAGTCTGTTTCTTAATCAGTATGTTCGAAAGAGGATCGGGACTGGCCTGGAACACAGTCTCCGTCAGTGACTTGGCTTCTAGCCTTTCTTGTCTGACCACAGACCGTGCTATGCATCCAGAGTCTGGGGCAACAGAGAAGCGCCTGCAGCAGTGAGGATGCCTGAAATTAATATCCAGCGGAAGATTTATGACCGCAGAGGTGCACTCCACAGACGGCATGGCCAGCAAGACCGGAAACTGTCACATGCCTCATTGTTCTTCTTGTAATAAGAAAAGTATCCTGCAGTTCCACAGATGATTGAAAATAGATAATACAAGGGCAAATGAAAGCAGCAACCTTTCTCTCATGAATGGAATATGTGTAGCTCGGTAACATTTTATTAGACCGTGTGATCTAGCACTCCTCTGTGTTCATTTAATGATCAGTTAGGGAGAAGAACTGACTCACGTACATGCAGACCCCAGTATGTGGATTCCCCTTTCTCCACATTTTAGGTGACATTTCCCAGGTTTCCCTGGAGACAGACCGGTGCTTGGCAGCAACGCCCGCCTCCGGCCCGGGTGGAGAGGCCGTGCCGCCCGCTTCCCTCGGTGGCCGCCCTGGGCTCCCAGAGCTGTGCAGCGATGGGCCCCTGAGTTAGGGAAAGCTACCAAACCGAGACCCGTGCTCAGGGCCCGGGCGTGGACTACAGCCTGGGCGACAGCAGCCGAGTCGGCACGTCCTGCTCAGTCTCCTCCGCGGCCTCCGGCTGCCGTCGGCACTGCACAGGAGCAAGCAGGAGTTCTTCTCTGACTTCTAAAATCCAAAGGTTTTGTGGTTTTAATGAGTTCCTGAGAATTGAAGTGTTTTCAGTTGAAACTGTATTTAGATGTTTATATATATATATATATTTTTTTGAGACAGGGTCTCGCTTTGTAGTTCAGGCTGGCCCTGAGCTCACTGTGTAGCCCAGGCAAACCTCGAACTCAGCAATCCTCCTGCCTCTGCCTCCCGAGTGCTGGGATGACAGGCGTGAGCCACCATGCCCGGCACTGTGGTATGTGGTACCGATTGTTGGTGGGCGTGAGTCACCACGCCCAGCATTGTATGTGGTTACCGGGGATCAAACTCAGGACCTTGCGCTTGTGAGGCAGGTGCCAGAACCACTGAGCTAACCCTCCGGCCCTAGATGTTTATCTTAAATCTTTCGAGAAGTATTTCAATAAACATAAATCAGATAACAGGCAGGAATTTTGCTCTTACATTTAAAATAATGAAAATGATTTGAGTGTGACCCTGTTCCCAGTGGCAGGCACTCTTTAAATTACTGAAGCCTTTGAAGGAAATAGAAACAGGCACACGGAGGACATTTTTGAATTAAACGAATAACATCAAGTTGTTGCTCATTTTATTGTTTCCTAAGTGCTTTTTGGTTCCAACCACTAACGTTGCGAGAGCTCTTGCTTCTCCTGGTGTTTCCGGCAGGCCGCGCCTCCACACGCGGGCCGGAGCGGAGCGGACACAGGCCCTCGTCCCCTGCAGCCGGGGTCTCGGTGAGGCCTGCGGCCCCCTCAGCGCTCCCGCCTCGTTTGCTACCTGACACCTTTATGGCCAGCCTTGTACAGTAGCACTGAAAGCAATTCATTACAGAAAAAAAATGCCTTCCCTTGATGTCCTCGTTCATGAGTTTTGCTTTCTTTTTCTTCCTACTTATTTCTGCCTTATTGAAATATAATTTTTTTCTGCACATTTTCACAGACGAGTGTCAAGGCAGGCGTTGCGAGTTCTCAACGATCTAAAGTCCTACTTGCCCTGGACTCTGTCATCGGATGGGCTGCGGTGCGTTAGCCTCAGAGGAGCCTGAAGACAGCGTCCCGTGGACCTCACAGGCTCATTCTGTCCCCATCCAGGTTCACTTATCTTGCCACTCTGTGAGCTATCTTTTATCTTTCCAGTAACCCTTAAAATTTTATGATTTTAAAAATATTTTATTCTAGCAAAATATCACTGTTAAAAAGTGTTTGTTAGCATGTGAAACATATACAGAAAACTCACAACTACAAATGTACCATCCGTGAGTCAGCACAGACTTTCGCATTTCATTTCATGTTTTAGAAACATCACCCTAGAGAGAGAAAGGAAATTACCTCACTCCTTCCAGGAACCAGTAAGTCAATAAACAAGAACTGAGTCAAACTGATAAAAAACATAGACAAATTCCACAGCAAACACTATTTTTTGATTCATTCAGTGGAGTCAATAGAGTGAGCAGCATTCCACTCGGGGCTGGTGCCCTGATGCATGACTGTGTGAGATCAGAAAGCGTAAGACGGGCGGACGGAGGCTCGGGAAAGCCAGAGCGGGGCTTTTTGCAGACTTTCCTCCCTGCGCCCTGCAGACAGCTTCAGGTGCCACCTACGCTATCGGTTTTTCATGGACAAGCATACAAATGGCAAATAAAAAGACAGAAAGGTGTTTAACTCATTGACCATCAAGCAAATGCAAGTGTAGGACAATCTGCTACCACGGCGTGCACATTACAGAGGCTAAAGGAAAGACAGTGATGGTGAGGGCTGGCAAGGCTGGTGCCTGGGAGGGTGGGACCTGAAAGACGGGGTGTACGGGGTGTCCTGCAGGCTCTGTGTATCCCAAGACTGTGAGCCACAGCTCGCTTCTCTCTGTAGAAGTCACCCGTCTCTGCTGTCTTGTAGGCAGGGAACAGACACAGACAAGATAGAGACAGACTTATGGACGAGAAGAACTTTCTTTGTAGTCACCAGAAAGTGTAAATAGCCCACGTAGCATCAGTTCTTCAACAGCTGGATGAGTAAATACATGTCTGTCGAGCACAGCACAGGCTGCTACCCATTTCTACTCAAGAAACCAGGGACAAGCTAATGACACATGCCACAGCCTGGGCAAGTCCTCGGGGAATTCTGCCTACAGACCAAGTGGATCCCAACAGGTTACAAGGTACAGCTTTCCAATTATAGGACATTAATTTAGTTGAAGCATTTTAGAGGCAGAGTTGAGATCACTGGCTGCTGGGTGGGTGTCCTCACCCGGGAGCCACGAGGGTTCTTAGTGGGGAGTTTGAGTGTTTACTCCTGTGCAGGATGCAGCCACACACAGGGAACCCGGAGAACAGTGTCGTCCACACATTGGTGAGTGTAAATGACAACAGGAAACCCGAATCTGTTAGTTGGTTGATTCAGTGTGGAGTTGACACAATTTTGCAAAATGTTAGCTCTGGGGAGAGCTACCTAAAGTGCATACAAGTTTTCTTTGTTATTTTCACAACTCCATGTGAATCGATAATTATCAAATAGAATTTTTCCCCTAAAAGTTAATAAAATTGGAGCTGATCAGTGAGTCCCTCCTACTGACAGAAATATTTATTTTTTAAACTTAATTTTATTGGTATAATTTAGATATACATCATTATCACATTCATCCTAGGAAATTTGAACCTGTACATGATCCATCTTGATTTCTTTTTTCCACATTCCCTTTCCCTCTCTTATACCCCTCTTCTTCTCCTTATTTACAAAAGATTTGTTTCCAATTTTTATACTCTTATTATTTTTATTTTCCTTTTCTTACCTTCCTACTTCCCCTTCCCTTTCTGATTTGAACATATTTTCCTAGTTTCCAGCATTTATTATATATTTGAGTCCTCATTTACTCTGTTAGGTTCTCATGCCAGAGAAACAATGTCATATTTAAACATATGTGTCCAATTTATTTCATTTAAGAGTATGGTCTCAAGATGCATCCATTTAACCTAGAAAAGTCTCAAGTTTATCCTTCTTTATGGCAGAGTAGTACTCCACTGTATAAAAAAGCCCACATCTTCTTTATAATGTATCTCTTGATAAACATTTGGACTAGTTCCGGAATTTAGCTATTATAAGTTGGGCTGCTATGAACATGAGTGTGCATATATCTCTGATTTATAATGCTTTTAATATTTTTAGGAAGATACCAAGAAGAGTCAAATGGAACCTCTACTCATAGTTCCTTGAGGAATCTCTACCTTGATTTCCACAGTGGTCGCTAGTCTACACTCCCACCAACAGAGGGGTAGTTTTCCTTTCTCCCCAGTCCCTGCCAGCATTTGTTCTTGATTTATTGATAGCAGCCATTCTTTCTGGAGTGAGATGGAATCTCAGTGTTGTTTTCCTCCACGTCTCTCGAATGACCAGTGATGTTGTACATGTTTTCATGTATTTATCTGCTGCTTGTACTTTTTCATCTGAGGAAAAGTCTGCTCCTTTCAGAAGCTCAATTTTGAATTGAGTCTTTAAATTTGGGGTCTGATTTTTTTAGTTCTTTATATATTCTATATATTACTTGTTTGTCTGAAGGAGAACTGGGAAAACATTTTTTCTGATTCTGTGGTTTGCCTCTTCACTCTGTTGGTGGTTTCTCTTGATGTGCAAAAGCTTTTTAATAAAGTAGGTTTTCGTGATGATTCTTTGTGATATTTCCTCTGTAATAGGGTTTGTTCATAAAGTCTTTGCCTACATCAGTGCCTTCAAGAGTTCTACCTTTTCTATCTCCCTGTAGATCTGGTGTTTCTGTGTTAACATTTAGCCCTTTGATCCATTTCAATTTTAGTTGGTGGACAGTTTCAGACTTGGGCCTGTGGAAATCAGTTTCTGTAGCACTGTTTGCTCAAGAGGTTGTCTCTTCCGGTGAACGTGTCTGCCCTGGGCACACCGCTTATTTCCAAGCACAGAGCTCTACTTTATGGCAGTGCTGAAAGGCGTACTAAGTTGGCTGTCCTCAGGGTGGAAACCATTTGTCACTCTTAGTCATGAAGTGTAATTAATTTTCTGTGCATGAATATCCACACACTGGGCCACGTTTCACTGTCGGGAAACGTCACTGCACTTGTGTGAGTTGTAAGCTCAGTACAGTCAGTTCCTTTTTCCTAAGAGACACAGTCTAACGGCACAGGTGGGGGAGTTCGGATGAGCGTGAACAGAGCAGAGCTGAGAGGAGGCTCGGGCAGTTCAGTCCTCCCAGAACCAGCGTGGAGTGCGGGGCTGTGCGCGGGTGTGTGGCACTTTAGGAGCCTCCATGCTGCTGATACACTGTGCGAATGGAGACTGGGCAGTGTGTATTCTCGCCACAAAAATAATAATTGTTTAAGACATTGGATTTGCTTGTTAGCTAGATGTAACTGTTTCATAATGGAGCAGAGGAACGTCCACAGCTCACCTTCTGGGAGGCTGGGAAGGGCTGTGGGTCCTTCCAAAGGCCGCAGTGGAGTCCAGCATGAAGACGATGGCTGTGGGCTTTGCTTGGTGAGAAGGCGATGGATCGTTAGTTCTCCCTCTTTACTTCTTACAATTCTGTCCGGATGTTTTACACGTTCTCGATTCAACTTCTGTAATTTGTGTCTTTCTAGGAATTAGTTCTTCCGCTCAGCCCCCCACGCTGCTTCTTCATGACCCGTGACGGCTGCGCGGGTGAGCAGGGACACCCTAACTCCTGATGGTAGTGAGAGGGGCTCCGCGGAGACAGAAAGTCCCTGTTTTGTCGCTCTCGCCAGAGACCACATTTCTGTTTCGTTTCGTCCCATCATCGTCTTTTGTTCTGGATCCCTGTGAGGCCCGTTTCCTCCGCAGTGAGAAGCCCAGGAGGTCAGCGCTCGTGCGCAGCGCTGGGTGCCCAGGCGATGCCCGCCCGCCGGGTGACGCAGCTGAGCGGTGCTCAGTGAGCCGCGGTCACACCCAGCTGCTAACTCCCTTCGGTGCTGCCTAAGTAGCACTGTTTCAAACAAAACCTCAGCTAAGTGGTTCCGGGGCTGACTCCACCGAGCCCTGCCCTGGCCAGAGACGGGCAGTTCACACGCCACGGGCCTTTCCTGGGGGAGCTGTGGAAGTGACATTTTCCCGCGTGTGAGGGCTTCAAGCCCAGGGGCAGCTCCTCCTCCCACGAGACAGGGAGATCGGACTGCGGCAGGGCTCAGCGGCGGAGCCGGGCTGGCCGTTCTTCTGCAAGGCAGAGGAGGTGGGTTTGTTCCCAGCCAGATGGCTCAGCGCCCCCATTCGCACCGAGTTCCCCTGAGGTTTATTGATCAACCAGCTCTCAGTTTGCCATAAATGGCTCTCAGTTAGCCGTGAGCCCCAAAGATGTGGAATGATTGTCTTTATTCATCTTACTAACTTCAAATGGAGTCTTCAGGGGGGATGTTTGCCAGAGACCCTTAAACCACTCCTGTGGGACTATGTTTTTATTGTAATTTTCTTCTTTCATATGAAGGTTAATAAAAGCTAGCAATATTTGCTAGAATATTTTTAATGTTATTGCATAAAGCCTTTATCTCATCCATCTGGGCCCTGCTTCTAGTGATCGTTTTCCTGCCTTATTAAGATTCCCCCTGAGCCCTCCTGGCCACATCGCCTGGGCACTTGGGGGCCCTTGGGCAGCACCCTGTGCAATCTGAGCCTCTCCAGCAGGGCCGGCCTGTCCCCACGTAGCGTGTGATGATTAGCACAAGGGATCGTGCTGTGCCGGCTCCTTTTACGCAGGCTGGTGCACATGTGAGCGACGGAAACTCTTCATTTTACTTTACTTCATTTTATTTTTGTGTGGGTGAGTCCAGATTTTAGAACTCTTCTGCTAGGTACCTTCAAGCCTGTTTTGCACACTAACTTTTCAGATAGACAACAATGTATTATTTTTAATCTGTTACTGCCTTTGACAAGAGATGGCATGATTCTGAAAAGATATCACTGTGTACTTACCAAAAAATGTAAATTATTTGACTATGAGTGAGTTCCTAAAAATTTATTCATTCAATTGTATCTTCATGTATTGGTTTCTCAGGTCTGTTTAATGACGTGCCTCAGGCTGTGTGATTTTCATGGCAGGAATTTGTGGCCTTACAGGGTGCTGTGCGGAAGTCCCAGACCAAGCTGCCGTGAGGGCTGGTCCTTCCGGAGGAC